>JADWQK010001828.1:0-16655 GCA_017933935.1 Sesamia nonagrioides
GATTGTTCAACTTGTTTCTACCTTTACAGTTCGTTAGAGTTTTATGCAGGCGGGTTTTTTGTTTTTAAATAATATTTTTATTGTTACTTATTTATTAAAAGAGTCTCATTCTTCATCATCAACCTTTTTTATCGTCCCACTGCTGGGCACAGGTCTCCTCTCATACAGAAAAGAATTGAGCGTAATCACCACGTGTTAAAGATTTCAGATTTAATGTTCAGGTTTCTTTAAGATGTTTTACTTCGCCTTGTAATCAGCCATTGGTGTCTAAGATATACGTAGAAAGTACATATTATAACTTAGAAAAGTTATAGGTATCGGAATTTGCCTGACCTGAAATCGAAACCGCACACTAATACTTGAGAGGCTGGTGTTTTAACCACTAGGCCACCACGACTTTTCCCTCTCTTTCTTATTCCTCTAAGAAAGAGAGGGGTAAATAGTCATGGTTTAATGATAACTGCCGCATGGTACGATCAAAGATTACGCTACGGTTGCCTCGACCGGTTCAGGGATAGGTGATTACTCTTAAAACCCCTTCGTGGCTCGAAATGCACGACAACTCGTTGATCCCAGTTGTGGGTCATTGAACTTTGACAGTCGTTACGTATAGTCAGGAGCCCAAAAGTTTGACAACCCCTGTTAGCAATGGGTGTCGTTTACTCATTAATTGGATCGTGGAGAGATTCGCTGCATGCAAATTCATGAGTTTCAGATCCAACTGTATATAGCCCAGCACCCTAATTGCGTAACACGCTATTACTATCAATTGTAATCAGTTTGAAGCTTATAGCTGATCCATTGCTCCTTATGTTCAAAAATTATGTTTGCTTAGCAACGTAAATAACGCAATGAATTATGTTGTACTGTTAGAATGAAAACAGTTATTCCTGATAGTTTGTTACGCAATTACTCTATATGAACATCCTGTTAGATCAGGAACCGACCCCAACATATTCAGTGTTGGATAAAGGCTAGGCAGATGGTTATTAATGGGGAGGATGTACCTAAATCGTAAGCAAGAGCGCTTACTGCGGCGGTGACAGTTGAGTAGGTTTAAATTTGTAGTTCTACTTTGAACATTCGATTTCCACTGGTCTAGTAGTCGCAATGGATTCAATTATTTTTTTTTTTTATTTATATTTTCTATTACTATTTCCTACTGAGGACACAGGGGTGTCCTTATTTTGTTGTCGCTTAGTAGTTAGTATAGGTACGAACCTCGGCTTAGGCCGCTGGAGATAATAGCAAGGGGCGGCTGGATAATAATTTTAATAGCACACATTTAGTATTTCTAAATATTTTTATTTATATCAATCGCATAATATAAAAACAGGTCTATAGTTAGCTTACACATGTCTCCCACAACCAACTCACCAGTTCTATTAAAATCTTTTGTAATAGGGGCGACCATATGCCATTATCCGGGCATAAATCCAGACTGCGGACACACTGACCACATAAAAGCAAAACAAACGAACACAAAGGCTCTTTCTTTCTTAATCTAACATGATACGATAGTGCATCATGAACGAGTTTCTACTTAACTTACTAGATAGTACTTTTACATTTCTGCAAATCTCGCTGCATTCTTCTATACTACCTTAGTACAAATACTAAGCAGCTTAGGTACTTTAGAGGTACCTACCACATATTGTAGTAATGAATTGTATTTGCTGAATTCTTTTTCGCTCTGATTAACTCAGGACAACGTTTGTGTTCTTTCTCCGGAATTAGCTTACTGACACGTTATATGAGTTCATATAATTTACTTTTTTACAATACATGAATATGTGAGCTGTCACGCCCTTTATGCCTGGGGCTTTTAATTAAATAATTCGTTTTTAGTTATTTACATTTTATCTAAATATATATATATTTATATCTTGTTTTGCTTTGCTGGTATTTTAGCCTGGTAGTTACTATACATAGAATTGTATAAGATCATGTGTTTTTTTTTAAATGAACAGACAGCTGTGCTGCTGGAGAGTTTTTTCCGACACTTCTTCTTCCCAGCAAAAGCACTAGGAAGTGTCGATGGGTGGGCGTTTTGGGGGACTGTCTTATGTAATATTGACGTTCAAAAAGTGCTGATTCTCAGCCTGATTTGAAAAGTCTCTTCCTTCCTATTCACTCAGTTTTTTTGAGTGAATAGGCTCTTAATAAACTAGCGCGCTTTACCATCAACGATTGCAACACTGCTTACCATCAGGCCGGATTGCGTTCGAGCACTAGTTTATGCGCAATTATAAAAAAAGATCGACCAGTGCGGCTGTTATCTCTGTTGTGTTATTAGCCACGAGCCCCTCTCAATTTTTCTTGAGTAGGTATAGTAATAATATTGTGAATAGAAAATCAGGAACATGCACAACTTTTAAATTGAATATAATTCTATAATCATTATGAGAATAAAATATTCTAAAGTCGTGATAGATTGAAGTAGAAAATTGAAGTAGGAAATGAATAAAATTGCCGTTTTTCAGAAACTTGAGGTAGGGTGTACCTGGAATAAATCGATACACCATGAAGCTGATGAAATGAGGATTTCAAAACTGGAACATTATCTTAGATTGTTTGATGCTGGCGACAACAATCGACTGTGTGAGTGACAGTTCGGTCCTCGGAAACTGGGAAAATGAGACAATGTGGGGATTTGTTGGGATTTAGTTAGTGGGAATCCGACAAGGTATAACCCTCCATCTTTCTCAAGGCGTATCCTCATGGATGGATACCCATGAGAAATACCCTTCGTTAAGAAAAGGTTGGAATAGGGAAAAGTTGTCCTTATAAAATATATATGACTGTCAGTCAGTGAGATTTCCCTTATCCATGTCCACATGTGTTTTATTTTTGGAAACAAAACAATATATCTCCGGTAAAGTAGAAAATTTATTATATTTCATAACGTTACGAAAAATACGCACCAAGGTTAGGTAGTCATGGGCACGCCACAATAGTGGCGGTAAGTCCCGTCTTTGAAGAATGGCTAGAGAGGCGCCACGGCGGCCCCACATTCCGCCTGACGCAAGTCCTTACCGGAAACGGACCATGAGCTCTGATAATAAAATAAAAAATAGACTTCTGACGACTATTGACTACCACATTTGGGGGGCAGAACCGTAAAACTCATAGTTCATTTAAAGCAAACTGGGCTCTGAGGTCTATATAGAATCCGACATTTGACTCCCAGACTGGAACGGGCTGGAGCTGCCCTGAGGCGGCTCCTCCCCAATCTAGGGGGACCAAACGCCTCTTGCCGGAGGCTCTACGCGGTGGCCGTGCGGTCCATGGCCTTTTATGGGGCACCAGCGTGGGCGCGGTCGCTAAGGAAGCGACCAGCCCGATGCCTTAGGAACCGCGTCCCGGAGCCCTCAAAGCCCTCGCCCACATGTGGGAGTGGCGAGAAGAGGCAAAACGCCGGGGCATAACTCCACTGCCACGAGAAATTATGGTACGGCGGATAGAGCTCCGGCGGGATCTTATGGCGACATGCAGAGTGCAATTGTCGCAACCCAGTGCTGGGCACGTCACAATAGCGGCGGTAAGTCCCCTCTTTGAGGAGTGGCTAGAGAGGCGCAACAGCACTCTCACCTTCCGCCTGACGCAGGTCCTTACCGGAAACGGCTATTTTGGAAGGTTCCTGTTCCGGATAAGGCGGGAGGAAACGCCAGGGTGTCATCACTATAACGATCGCCTTGAGAACATGGTGGAGCATATGGTGGCGTCGATCGGCGGCGATATCTCGCGTCCGCACCATGAATCGGAGTGAGAGTTCTTGGCAGGCCGTCACCTCCTTCTGCAAAGCAGTGATGCTAGCAAAGCGGCGGAAAGAGGCAGACCGGTTTTTAGTCAGTAAAAGTCTAATATGCGCTTCCGCACTAGCAGGAGAGGACATTTGACGATTTCCCATCCACACAAAAAAGGATAGGTAGCCCGTGGTACTGCAAAGCACCTATAGCACAACATAAAAAATAAACAAACTAAATCTATACAAAGAAAATGCGATTCCCAGTCCCCTAGTCTTTTCAAAACAATTGCAACTACAGTACCGCCTTTGACAACAAATCGTTTTCACTAAAATCCGCCAATTGTCATTCTAGCGAAGCGCGCCTTATCGCAGAGAACGTTTGAGTTCACATCGTAAGTCCCGAAAATATTTTACTGTCGCAGATTCGTTCTCGGAAAAATAAATACACTCTTTGCATGAGAGGTCTCTGAAATTTTGTTTCTTTTTTTTCTTTTATGGAGTGTGAAGTTTGTGCTGATAAGGGATACTATATTTCTTCGTCTTGTGTTTTTCTCCTCGATAGTAATCTTCTTCGATGTTTTATATAGGTAGAGCTTAGTGGCCACGTTGAATGCGGCATCTGTGGCGTTCTTCAGGATACACTAGCCACTAAAGCAGGGGCCCTAAAATGCTATTTTTTTTAAATTGGCATTCCAGCACGACTCTATTGTTATTTCGTAATCTGCTAAATTCATAATGATACATCAATATCGGCTAGTCGTCGTATAATGGAATTGCCGTATTGACATTATTATAAAACCCGTTAGGAGAAATGAATTTCTAAAAACTATTGCTCAATTTTAACATTTATTAAGACGGGGTGAAGTGGCAGTGATTGACCACTGGAAAGTCATAACGATGCCATTTTGTTAGTAGACTATGAGATCACCTATTGACGATTCTGACACTATTATAATAGCAGACAAAGGACCAGAAGTCACTAATAATATCATCGGTACCAATGATAAAGCTAAAGATCCTGTTTGTTTTAACTCTGTTATCTCCGGAACTAACAGCCCTATTTGAATTATTCTCGATTTGAATGAAATTTAGTACAGAGATGATTTATAACCGAGATTAATATATAGGATAAGTATTATCTGATATTTCCACGGGATCGAGACTTACGCGGGTGAAACAGAGGTGCAGCTAAAGCTATATAAAAAGTGGTGATGACAATACGACAATAAATTAAACACCTCAACATATTCTCAGTCTACCTATAAAAAATATATAAATATATCCATTAGTTTAGTCACAGAAAAATATTTTTCATTTTTCACATTTTCTATATGATGGACATGTTGATAAGGAAGTGCTTACAGGTTGATGACCGTCGCATCCAGCGGTAGGTACCAAACTTTAATAATAATGGTGTGATAAAAGCAAGTCGATACAGGACCGCACTGTTGCCGATCGGAGGTCAGTGAATCAATATTCTAAAGGATGTTCTATTCCATTTACAACTTGTACATTCTTTTTATTAGCTTCGCTTGTATGTTTGCTTGCTTGTTTGCTTGTTTGTTTGTCCGTCTCTAACTCTTTGGACTACGAGTGAGCGGCTCATTACTGTAAAATGTCCCACCGTTTTGAATACGTTCGTTCGTTCGTTTTTTATTAAAAAAGAATAGAACTGAAAAGTTGAAAATATAGTTTAAAAAAATATGTTAAAAATATTTTTTTAAAAGCGTGAGGTGCTTAATATACAAAAATTATGGCACAAAACGCCTCACGCTTTTTTTAAATTATTTTTAACCTTTATGTTGATATTTTTTAAAAGCATGTTTTTTAGTTTTTTTTTTTTTTATGCGATTTAGTTTGTTTGAGATTTTCATTTGTTTTATTTTTGATACTAGGTTTTTTTCTATGGTTAAAGAATATTCCTATGAACCAGCATGGTCCGTGTTTTCATTTATTGTTGTATTATCAGCACCACTCTATATATAGTCGTTTATATATTTAATTCGGTAGGTGTTTGTTCATATTGATTAGACGTTCAAAGTCTTTATTGTAAATGCATTACTTGACGAGAGCTGTCTTTGAGACTTGCTTGAGAGCTGTCCTAATATTAGCATCTTATTTATTACCTTCTAACCCCGCCAGGCAAAAGTGCCAAAACAGAACAGTGTGAAAACAGTGGTGATGTGTTTTCAAAATAGTACCTAAAGGAAACCATTCGTGATGAAACAGGCATGTCCTAGAGGCAAAACTTCGAAAATCTACTAATTCACGGTGGGTCCGCGTGGTAGATTACTGCCCACTCCCTCTCACCGAGAGGAGACCAGTATCCCAATAGTCGGAACATTATGAGCTGTTTATGTTATTTCTTTCTAAGATAGTTTGCAGATGCTCAGCATTTTCTCAACGTGGCCTAAGTAACTGTTTGCGCGCTCATTATTTTAATTCGTATGAGCAGTTTCTCAAGTATAGGTACTCGTATTTATGAAGTAGGATGTTTCCTAATGATTTATCGAAGTGTCTGCACCCGCCATATTACAACTAGTTATTGAATTATGCATCTAACCATTATAAAAATGCAGTTTTTTAAATAAAAATGGCAGCTTATTTCAGTACTAAGTTGTCACTTTTGAATTAAGAACTTTGACTTAACTCAAAGGAGATGTTTCAGAAATGTATGAAGCCTAGGACAGCACATTGTACACTTAATGCTAAGTATAATTACGCTATAGTTAACTGTTTTTAATGTTAATTTCCTATATTTTGGCTTAGTTTTTATACAGATTCAATTTAACTCGGCCAAGGATTGCAACACAACTACTAATAAATATGGTGGTCAGCAATAAGCGAAATAAGATTTTGACAGTGACATTTGATTGTCGTGTTAATGTATCTAAGGCTATCGTATCTATATTATTTACCATATGACTACGAAAAAAACAAAACATGAATTCCGAACATATGGCCCATTAAATAAACACAATCAACTCAAATCAACACTCGACACGAACACAACGGGAAAATAGAACTGTCAAAGTCGCCAATCAATCGTCATAAAAATTGTCATGGCTACCTTTAAAAAGGGTTATCTCACTAAAAATTATTAATTATTATATACTTGTATTTTTATACAAATTAATTTAGTAGTATTTTTCTGCAAATCTATTATTTTTTTCCTTTTTTTCTATATACTGTACATAGCGGTGGCCTAAAACGAAACATCTCCTTTGAAGTACAAATACTGATTCAGAAGACGGCAGTTAAACGAGTTGATGCAATGTTAAACAAAACAAAACGACGAATGATGCTGCGCCAGAGGGAGGTTAATCTGGAGATCCTCTATGGCCAAACTTTCGACACAACATTTGGCACATCGCAACACAACTGCTCAGACTCGGTCTCACTCGGACAAGTAAACTCACATTGAGTGTGCTTATTTGATTGATAATCAATCAAACAGAAATTGCTGGATGGATTTTGATGAAATTTTGCTCATCGATAGATCATGAACTGGGTAAGAATAAAGCCTTTTTGTTATGCTGGTAAACTGGCAGGCAATAGCTGGTATTATGATATAATCAAGGAAGAAGAAATAAAAAGTCATGAATCTCTGAAAAATGTTAGAAAAATGACGCAAAGGGTTATGTACAGACGACAGCATATCAAGCTACTACAATCTGTGAATTGAACTAGATTTTCAACTTTATCCGTAAAGCAAGGCTCAAAGATGTTTGAAAATTACAGGTTGATCTGCTGTCTTCTGTACTTAATTCTACTTTTATTCAGGTATTTATACAAATAGTCGCACACATTTTCAGAACATACAAGTTCTAGAAACGTTTAAATAAATATTTAATTCCTCCATCTCCGTTTCACCATCGGACGACCCGTCGTACGGCTGGTTTCCACCCTTACGTTGTTAACAGCACTACGATCCGGACGAAGCGTTTCGCCTCCTCCTTTATACCGCGTACATCGAGGGATTGGCACAATTTGCCAGCGGCGGTGTTTCCGTCGGACTACAATTTGAGTGTCTTCAAGGCTAGAGTGAATAGGCTCTTAATAAACTATTGCACTTTACCATCAAAGATTGCGTCACTGCTTACCATCAGGCAGGATTGCGATCAAGCGTTAGTTTATCAATACCTAGTATAAAACAAAGTCGCTTTCGCTGTATGTCCAAATGTATGCTTAGATCTTTAAAACTACGCAACGGATTTTGACGCGGTTTTTTTTAATAGATAGAGTGATTCTTAAGGAAGGTTTAGACTACCTTTTATCCCGGAAAAAATTGATATTCCCGAGGGAAATCCAAAAAGCGCGATATAACCGAACTCTACGCGGGCGGAAAGCTAGTAATATATAAAATTATATATATATATATATATATAAAACTATTTTTGACTCTGACACCAAGAGTTTTTGAAACATCTTCAACACTTTTTGTCGAATAATGAATAGATGCTATTAATTCTACGTTCGCTATTGGCCCCGATTTCCTTGTTCACAAACCGCCGTCTGCCATCAATAAAAAAGGACAAAAGATAAAATGTTAGTTTAGACCTGTCAAATTAGTCCTGACGTAAATTGACGTATTTTTAGTCGCCACGTTTATAATCGCGTCTAAACTGTCTATGGACTAGGTTTTGGCGGGAATGTCAAGATGAGTGTCACGCTCATTTTTCATTGGACTTCTAAAATTATTTATAGTGTCGTTTACTAAATAAAAACGCGTGATTTATGTAGTAAAAAGTGCATTCAGTGAATAATTCAAAAAGAACAGTGAAATATTGTACCATAGTGGCCTCATCATGTCTTGACGCTAAATCGCTCCTTATCGTCCAAACGCGTAAAACGAAAGGAGTTAGTTTAGGTTAAGTTATGCTAGGATAAATTAGGATAAGTTAGGATAGATATTTAATGAAGAAAAAAATTACTGAAGACTTGGCTGTATGGCGTACTATGCCTTTGCCTTTTCCTTTCGCCCGAACGGAAAAAATTGAACCAAAAAAAAAAATGTCTATGGACTATCTTAATTTGACAGGATTAAACTAAAATGTTATCTTTTATCCTTTTTTTTAATGAAATAGAAAGGAAAAGAGGCACTTAATTTAAAATTAGTTTAGTTCGTGAACAAGAGTTGCAAGAGGCGCCACTGCGCCGCGATATTGAAGCGTGCGTGTATCGTGAAATATCACATAAAATTTAAGCTTTACTAACTGTTATTTCAAATGTGTTTTCGTCTGTCTTTGGTAATATATCAACCCTTAGACACCATTAGCAATGTCTCGTAACGGTATTCGCTCGTTGGGATACTAGCTGTTTCTGCCGGTGGAGTAGTTTCGTAATACTCTAAAGACATAGGTACTAGTGTAACGGAACAATGCGTTGTCATAGTCTGTTCGTTCAAGGCTAGAGTGAATAGGCTCTTAATAAACTAGTGCGCATTTCCATCAACGATTGGGTCACTGCTTACCATTAGGCTGCGCTAGTTTATCCATACTAATATTATAAATGCGAAAGTAACTCTGTCTGTTACGCTTTCCCGCCTAAACCTCTCAACCGATTTTGATGAAATTTGGCACAGACAATTTTTAGACCCTGAGAAAGAACATAGGCTAGCTTTTATCTCGAAAAAAATTGATGTGCCCGAGAGAAATCTAAAAAGCGCGATATAACCGAACTCCACGCGGGCGTAGCCGCGGGCGGAAAGCTAGTAATTTATATAAAAAAAGTCAACATTTTCATATTTTCCTTTCATATTTTCATTCTGTCCGAGACTACATCTTCTTAGCAGATGAACGTTTATTACAAGTAGGTATTAAGTTACTAACGTTTCAGAGGACTAAACACTAATAAAATCACTACTATACTACTACTATTATACTATTTCCGTTTTAGGATGTCCTCTCTCGATGTTTAAATAAAGGAGGAAAAGTATTTGTTTGACTTCTACAGAAACATCATAAAACAAAACTTAAGTAAACACAATAAAAAATAATCAATCCCTTTTTGTTAGTAACCTTAGAATCATGAACTTATAGAATTTTTGTATTTTCCTAAATAAGACTTAATCTGATCATTCTTCTTCTTCTTCTCAGTCAATAGAGGTCCACTGCTGGACAAAAGCCTCCGTCAAGACTTTCCACGACCGACTGGTCTTGTACTGCCTGTATTCATCGGTTTTTCGCGACCTTCTCCAGGTCATCGGTCCACCTTGTAGGGGACCTCCCTACACTACGTCATCGGGTCTGATCTGATCATTAAAACCTGTAAAACAAACCGGCTAAGAGCGTGTCAGGCCACGCTCAGTGTAGGGTTCCATAATTTCCCGTTCGGCACAATAAGTGACTCCACTTAAGAGTTAAATAAGAAATAGGCTATTTTTAACTTAAGATACATTCTAATAACGGATACATAAAAACGGGTCAATAAAATTACGGTGATAACTAAAGAAAAAGTTATAGCGTCCAACTATTCTATAGCTCATATCCATCCTGACCCCATCAACTTAGTGTAGTGACACATCTGCGGAACGTACGGCGCCGAAAGCTCAGCGGCTGAAGTGTCAGTCGCAATATTCAGTTGTTATGACAAACCAAAGGGTTAAAACGCCGCGTCTTGTTCAGCGCGCTACGCGACGGAAAGTTACGTGACTTCATCGTCAGTCTGTATGTGTCGACACTTTATGGAGTGCGGTTTTTGTGACGTACCTGAATTGCCCAGAAAAATGGATTTAATTAGAATATTAACTATTATAGAGGGCTTAGACGACGTTGCCGGTCTTCGTTACCGCCACGCGCGCGATGCTCAACACACGCCGAACGTTCAGCTATGCCCGCCGAACTTTCGGTCGCGCAACGTATCGCTCCGCCCGAAGGAAGATTAGGCCCTACGGCGTAATTGCGGTTGATGTGTCATAGAGTACTTGAAATACACTGCGAGCATATTAAGCCGAACTTTCGGCGCGGTACGTTCCGCAGATGTGTCGCGACACTTAGGGAAAATCTTAACAGTGCGAAGTAGTCCAAAGTACAGCTACATCGCTCGGGAAATTGGGTTACTAATTTATACAAACTTGACGGGTTATGTATGTAGAATTTTCGGAGGTAAGTTTGGATTGCCTGAACCGATTTTAATAATTCTTTGTCAATGTAAATTAAATTAAAAGAAATACTTGAATATAATTATTTTTGTTTAGAAACTTAGTTCAGTAATTGTTTTTACACTCTTTTAGAAACTGTTCAACAAATAAAGTTCATCAAAATATTTTTTTCTAGGATGTTTTTATAAGTTCCACTGTTAAGATTTTTCATACGTAGGTATGGTTCATACCTAAGTTTATTTTAACTTTCAGAGCAATTTTTTCCGAAAATATTAAAATTATCAAAGAATTATTTACTAAACTCCTATTTATTTTTAAATACCTCTACAAAAATATATCATACCTTAGCGAGGAAATGAAACAAAAAACAGTCCTGACTTTACGTTTCCACCCTTACGTTGTTGACGCCACTGCGACCCGGACGAAGCATTTCGCTTCCTCTTTTATACCGCGTACATCGAGGGACTGGAACAACCACACCACTGCCTACCATCAGGCGGGAATGTGGTCAAGCGCTAGTTTATAACTTATAAAAAAAAAAAAAAAGAAACACTAAGAAAACATTTTTTCTATTATTTTAGAACATTGTCGGCGTGGTTCATAAGTATACTTATTGGTACCAAATTTCAGCTCTCTAGTGCTACAGGTCACTGAGATTGTCCACGAACGGACAGACAGACATGGCGAAACTTTAAGGGTTCATAATTGACTCTCCCCCAGTCCCTTAAAATAAAAAAAAACGGGTTTTCCACAGACCTACATCTCCATATAACATGCAACATAAAAAGTTTAAGACCATAAATTCTTATTACACAAGTAAAAGCGACGCCAATTGGGAACACCCTATAAAGTGGACATAGACATAATAGCGCCATAATATTACTCGTGTGGACGTTAAATAAAAAAAAACGGTAGTGGACTTGTTACACGCTGTGTTTTACGAAGCATAGACCATAAAATACAATGTTTATGGGTTGAAGGACGAGTCTCTAAGTTATTTTGAATCTAGTTTTATGTGGCGCTAATGAAGTGGGTTGTGTTCGGAGTTTAATATCAGAAATCAAGTCATACAAAAAAGTACTGGAGTTACCAACATAAAGATACACGAAAGATACAAGATAAACGATTTAAAAACCATATAAAGGCCAAACTTTGCAAAAAGGTGTATTATAAAATCACAGATTATTTAGAAGACAAAAAAGCTTGGGACTGAGCTGCTCGCTCTGTTTAGCATTGTTATTAATTATAACGTAATTATATTGTATATAAGTATTGTTGCGTAATTATAACGTAAATTATTGTATACATTTTCATTTTTAATGTTTGGACTTGAAAAAGACAATGATCCCTGAGTTTGTTTCGGCTATTTCTTCTCAGAGATAGTCAGTTAGGAAATGCCGGCTTCATCTAGTTAAAAAAAAATAAAAAATAAACATGACGTGTAAAAGTAATCAGTGATCCTACTTGCTTAATAAACGATTTCATTTCAAATATACTAATGTATAAAGCTGACGAGTTTGTTTGTTTGTATGAACGCGCTAATCTAACGAAGTAAGGCAATTGGCATTGACTCACATGGGCTTGCGTGAATGCATATTTTGTGTATTAGACTATACATTCTTTCAGTACAAACAGAGATACTCCCAAGCAATGTTAAAACACGCATTTACGCGATACCTACGCTGCGTGGTGCAAATTCATCATCATCATCTCAGCTACATGCAGTCCACTGCTGAACATAGGCCTCCCTGAAGGATTTCCAAAAAGAACGGATGGACGCGGCCCGCATCCAGTACTTCCCTGCGTTTTTGGTCAGGTCACCCGACCACCTAGTCGATGGGTGTCCTACGCTGAGCTTGCCGGTACATGGTCGCCATTCAAGAGTCTTTCTGCCTTATCGGCCATCGGCTCTAATAGCTATGTGTACCGCCCACTGCCACTTCAAAAAGCTAATCCGCTGGGCTATGTCGGCGACTTCAGTTCTTCTACGAATCTTCTCATTCCTGATTCGATCACATAAAGAAGCACCTAGCATAGACCTCTTCATCTCTCTGAGGGACCACGTTTCTGATCCATATGTCATCACCGGTAACACAGATTCGATATTCATAAGACTTATAAAAGCGTGAAAACCCGTTCAATTTTCCACTTAACAATATACTTTATTCACCAGCCCCTTTACGAACTTTTTACTCATCAGCCCAAAAGGTAAGCGGGTTTAGTCAAAAACTCCGTAATTCCGTATTTCAAAATGAGAATAATAGCCCTGCCAACAGGGTTAACTGATCTGGATTTAATGCTTTATCCATTTGACTTTTTACACCTTTTCCCGCGAAACGTAAGCCGTACTTTTCGGAATTTCGTTAAGCTATTCTGTCCGACAATTACCGGGTATCAGGTTGAATTAACTCTTGTGTTCTGAACGTGTATTTAAATGAACTGCATTTTAAATGTAATGCGCAGTGGATGACACTTTTAGTGTTAAGCCTATTTCCCTGTCATTTTGCGACGACATTGGAATAATTAACTGGAAAGTCCTATTATGAGCAAAAACACATCGAACAGCCTGATAGACTACTTGTTAAAGAACTATCACAGAGCGCTTTCTGGCACTCAAAGTATTGAAAGAGACCAAGAACCTCCCGAAACATCCGTGTCCGGTGAAGACATGCGTCAAGCTAAAGGTGAGAGCGCCGTGGCGCCTCTCAAGCCACTCCTCAAAGAGCGGACTTACCGCCGCTATTGTGGCGTGCCCAAATGCGCGATGCATTTTCCGGTGCCAAGGTAGTCACGGCACGATGCCTTTTTTTTATGAGTTTGGCTCCATCGATGATCGATGATTCCTGAAATAAACTAATTTAATATTATTATACGTAGTGGATACCGACTGTTGATCAGTATTATTAGCGATGGTTCTTCTTTGGGCTAAAACAAACACAAGACGATACAAATATTAGTAAACATAAAGGTTGGAAGAGATCAAATTTTTGTTTTGTTAAGGGAAATAAACTTATATAAGATTTTAATAAATGGGGTATGAGCCAAAGTTAAAAGGAAAGGTAGGTTGACAGGACGAGGAATATGTTTAGGAAGTAGATCATATAGAGGATGAGATAGTTTAGGACAGGAAAAGAATAAATGTTCTAAAGATCCCTCTTCAAGACCACATTCACAAAGAGAATGGTCCCTGACCCTAATTTTAGCCAATAATACTGGAGAGCAAACAAAACCAAGGCGGAGACGAATTATAATAGAGGTAGCCAACTTCTTGATATATTTATGCTTAAAAAACCATGATTTAGAAGGAATAGACGATGCCTTAATCAAACGCTTAAATTGAAAGAAGCGTAAGTGTGACGTAAATAAAAGTGAGTACAAGAAAATTGCCTTAAGTCTAAGAATAATTCATTTGACAATATCCTAAAACATCTGATGGCTTCAAATCGCTTTACATTTTTTGTGCCTCTTCATGTTGCTTTGTTAGTTCTAAATGCTCCTTTTCACTGTTTATATTGCCTGTATGTGTCCCAAATAAAATATTTTTCGTTGTTTTATTCTTCGAAATTAATATAATTATAGGTGAAAGGATGTTGCTGATTATTTATTTCTGTCTTACATTATATCATAATACATTATAAATGACTCCTAAGTGAACCATCGTGCATCGTACAAAGTCATAATTTTTATTAATCTCAAAAATAACACCAACGGTGTTAATAACAAAGTTTATTCTTGTTAATCTACTATAAAAAATGTAAATACTCCAAAAAGATATATTCTTTTGTGGAGAAATATCTCCCTAGTGACACATAACAAATATGTTACTATCTTAAATGGATGTATGTTATATTACCATAATATTTTCTAAAAAAGACTCTTGTATATTACGTAGTGTTGCTAACAGTATCGTAAATGCTTAACTTTAATTTTCTAGAATATAAGTCCCCTCTGGCATAGAGGTTCAAAAACTGGCTTCAAACGATATCAATTTAAACCATCTTATCAAAACATAAGTATTTTCGGTATCAAGTCATTCACCACTGGCAATGTTGTTGGAAAAATAAGTAGGTACAAATGGTATCAATTTAAACCATCTTATAAAAACAATTCAGAACTGAAACTGTTCTAAAATAAAACGTAAAGTTGTAAGGATATGGGCGTTGCTTACACACGAAGCCGATATCACGCTTCGATCAGCATTCAAACAATTTGACAAGTTATCGAACCGAAAATAACATATTTTCAATTACCAATTTACCTCGTATCCGACAGCAGATACCTATCAAAAGGATGGCGGTTGTCTCTTTGATGTAGATTGACAACATTTCTACGTTTTGGATTTGTGAACGACATTCAGGGGATTCTTTTGATGACTTTGATCGAAAGGTTTTAAGCAGCTATGCAATAGACATTTTGATAAATAAAAATACTTGGTATTGGTGTATTTTTTCTATTGTCCTTTTTTTATTTTCAGCCATGTCTTCCATCTTGTTTTTAATAAATTTAAAATACTAATAAGAATTTATACTCATATTATTTTAATAGATTGATATTACTATATCGTATATTTATTTACGTCTTACTTATTCCATACATTCATTTATTTATAAAATATCAAGAAAAACCTTTATAATTATTTTTTTCCCACTGCGAAGCAAAATTGTTTCCTAAAGGCGATCGGATTAATATACCTAATATTTATAAACTTATAAATATTACGTATACTAAACAATTTGTCTGGATATTATATCACTCGGAGGGTGGTGGTCATTACACAAATAAAATAAAAAACCGGCTATTGACAACACAAAGAGCAATGGAAAGAAGTATCTTAAAGTTAAGGAAAATTCAAAAAATAAGAAGTGGAACCATTAGGAAAAGGACAAAGGTAACAGACGCTCTTCAATATGCTCTCCAACAAAAATGGCAGTGGGCTGGGCACATCTGTAGAATAAAAGATAACAGGTGGACACTGAAAGTAACAAAATGGAAGGGACCACTAGGGAAAAGGAGCATTGGGAGACCAAAGAGACGGTGGGCCGAGGACATACAAGCGATAGCAGGAATATCTTGGATGGAAAAAGGTCAAGACAGAGAAAAATGGAAAAAAATGGAGGAGGCTTTTACCCGAAAGGGATCCGAATAAATAAACTAATTGTACTAATACTAGAAATAGCTATAAAGTTAACTAACACTAACCTACTAACAAACATTTGAAATGTAAAAAAATTTATGGAACAAATAAAGCTTTATTATTATTATATTATTATTATATCACTCGATACCTACAAAAAGGATCAGTCTAAATGAATAACCTAAAACAAAATAAAAATCGAGCACGCTAAGTAAAAAGTTCACGAATATTATTGCAGCGACAATTTTCTATGTGTTTATTTAATCGTCCAGAAAGTACATTTGACTTTCTTTTAAGTCTTTATAGAGAAAATTAGAAAATACTTTCATTTTACTAAGCGCGGATTTTCCATCCCCAGATAACTTTAAATCGAGGAAAAAAATGCATTTGGCAGTTTTAATATGAAATAACTGTAAAAGTTATTATTTTTCGAATAAATTTATCAGATGACTGAATACTCAGGTATATTACGTACACAATATAATAAAGAAAAATAATATATAGAAGTTGGAGAAATAACCAGGAAAATCTGAAGCTGGAAGCTTTTTCAATAACTTAATACCAATAACAATATGGCAGTAGTTTCCAGGGGCTTCAACCTCACAAATCCATAGCTGAACCGACACAGGTACTGAACAAAGCGAGCCCGATAGTGGTACTTTCATTGAGAC
>JADWQK010000420.1:0-61484 GCA_017933935.1 Sesamia nonagrioides
TTAAAATAACTGATGTCTATTTGAAATAAACAAATTTGTATTTGTTTGTATTTAAATGAGTATTTGTAAAAAAAAAACAGTTTATTCGGTAATTTAAAAACTTGACTGCATGCTCTAGCATCTTTGCCAACATTTTCACGCAGCTACGGCAGAAAATAAACCTCGCGCCATTTTTCTCAAATTTTCTTTTCTTTGTAAGTACTTGTATTCTGAATATCATTTTTTCTGTTTCCTCGCAAGTGTGTTAAAAAATGTCGTACGATATACGTGCGTATTGGTTATAACATGCTCGGCTCAATTACACCCTCGCCTTCGGCTCGGGCAGAAATTCCGCCTCGCATGTTATAACCATCATTACGCACTAATATCGTAATGTACTATAAAACCTGTTTTGCGGTTGGTTGGGGGCTGTGATCTTGTGTCATTGTTCGATTTGATTGCACTAGTTAATTGGTTGAAGGACAATGAAAGAGACACAGACAATCCATACTAATCTATATCTATTCTATATTCTATATCTATACAATATATAATAATATATAAAGCTGAAGAGTTTGTTTGTATGTTTGTTCGCGCTAATCTCGGGAACTACTGGTCCGATTCAAAAATTGGCGGTGTGCTGCAAATGCATTAAATTCATTCCATTAAAACTTATGGCTGTCGTAGTTTCACACTTAATCTTGGTCTCCGCCGTGCATTTAAATGAAACTTCATCATAGCTGATGTTGATACCGCCATCATTGGCGCTGATTTCATGGCTTTCTACAATTTACTTCCCGACTGCAGAAACAGAATAATACGCTGCGGAGTTACTGGCCTTACTGCTCCAGCCTCTGTAGCTAAATTTAACCAGTCTCAGTGCTTTTTTCCTATTATTGTCACCAATTTAGGAGTGTACCTCCAAAGATGTAAAGCCATTGGTCCTATGCCTAATCTCCCGGGTCGTGAAATATTGCCGTCCGACCGGATTATCAGAGTAAAGGAACACAGATAGTGCACCTGTGTTGCTGTGTTGCGCTCACACTTGTACACTACAAATATCCTTTGTACGTATGATGTTAATGAACCATGAGCCTTAATGCTTTAGTGATAAAGTTGGAAATCTATTAAAGCATTTACACAACAAATGTCGACCAGAAGGCTTTGTTCCGTCTTCTTTATTTACCTCTTGAGTCACAATCGGAACTGTCCACATGTTGACACGCCACAGATAAGCTATAGATTAATAGCATACGTGAGGTCACGCAACTAATGTAGTGTTTATGATTGTGTTCAAGTAATGAGGTATGTATTATGTTGAATTTATTTAGTTTATTAGTATTTTAATCTAGATTCGTATGATTCGTCTATATGAAGTTGGATTTAAATATTAACAGCCCAACGAGCGATCGATCAGATTTTTTTTTAAATATTAATTATAAACTAATGCTTGACCACAATCCCGCCTGATAGTAAGCAGTGATGCAATCTTTGATGGTAAAGCGCGCTAGTTTATTAAGAGCCTATTCACTCAAAAAAACTAAGTGAATAGGAAGGAAGACGGCAGTTGAGCGAGGTTATGCAATGATAAACCCAACCCGACTAACGATGCTGCGCCAGGGGGAGATTGATCTGGAGACCCTCCACGACCAAATTCCTGACACTACAACATTTAGCGCATCGTACCCGTAACCCGGCACATATCGCAACACAACTGCTCAGACCCGTCCTCCGTACGGCCTCACCAGATATCATGCCGGAACACAACGAATTGCTTGGCGGTAAGACTTTGTCTGGTGTGTGGTAACGTCTGCCGGCAGCCGATGTTTACGCTTCCCGCGGTTGGTCCATGCATGAGGGTGACCACTGTCTTCAGATTTCACATGTCTTCGAAGTTTTGCCTCTAGGACATGCCGGTTTCCTCACGAGGTTTTTCTTCACCGTTTTGTGAGCAGTTGTGATGAATCGTCACAAAATCAAAAATAATAATTGATTGATTTTTACGTGTATATAACGGATATCGGTCAGTTTGTAAGTTAAAGATGCCCATTTTAAAATACAGTAGGGCCTCGTTAATCCGGAGAGGCAAAAACAATACCCTTTTCGGATTATCGAGGCGTCCGGATTATAGTATGCCATATTTAATGTTAATAAAACACATGTTTAACCTTAGTTTCTTTATGTCGCCTACAGTTGACCTGCCTATGACAAACTTCCGAGCAATGACAGGGTAGCTGTCACCTTTATCTAACATTTCCATAATCCGCAATTTGTCTCCTACTGTCAATGTCGTATGTTTACGTCGCGGCACCATGATGTTAGCAAGCACGGTAAATTGACACTATACGTGTTTTTTTTTTTACAAATTATAAACCAGCGCTTGACCGCAATCCTGTCTGATGGTAAGCAGTGACGCAATCGTTGATGGTAAAGCGCACTAGTTTATTAAGAGCCTATTCACTCTAGCCTTGAAGACACTCAAATTGTAGCTGTTGTTGTTGTGTTGTGGTGTTGTACACCAAAAGCGTTAAACAAAACACTGACAGACTGCGCATTGGTTCGTGCATAACAGCCCGCACCTACCCTCGCCGGCCTCCCCCGCGAATCCCTTCGCCTGGCCGGATTACAGCGATCACCGAACAAGCGGGAGTCCGGATTACCGAGGTCCTACTGTAATCCAGCCATAAAAACCGGTTTTGTTTCCTGTCCCTTATTTAACCTTGTTTTATGTTGTTGACAGCAGGAGGATGAAGGTGCTTGGGGCGAGAACTTCAAGTCACATCACGACAGCAAGCCCAGAGGAAATGAAGCCGTCTCTCTTGACTTTAGCTTCCCTGAAGCCGACAATGTTTATGGTAAGTTTTATTAGATCCACCAGAAGATCAATTCCATAAAATTCCGTTAAAATTCAAGTCCCAAAATCATTTCAGCAAGAATCAATGTCTAAAATTATGAGAAATGACTGTTATTTTTGACAGATTAAGGCTGAGGTTAGAAAACCTATTCTAGTAAGTTCAAATTAATGTAGTCGCAGTCTCATCTCGACGACAAACAAATATCAAAATGTGAGAAAATTAAAGGTCGTTTTAGCAGATTGAGGCATATCAGACTATGAATGTTCTTGAAACTGCGAGAATTGCCTCACTGACTATGAACTACATTACGAGAATTATTCCTCTAATAACTGTAACCCAATTTCTTGACACACCTTCAATGAGCAGTTTTCATGGAGTATTCATATGACTTCGTATATGGGGCACGTCAAAATTTCAAAAGACAGACCGCCATAACGCCTACCCTTCGCCACTTCCTAGTGCTGTCGCTGGAAAGAAGGGGCTCTTATAATAGAAGAGTGTTGTTCTTTAAGAATTATTTACTGAATACACTTTTTACTGCATAAATCACGCGCTTTTATTTAGCAAAGAAAACTATACATAATTTAAAAGTCCAATGAAAAATGAGTGTGACACTCATCTTAACTTTCCCGCCAAAACTCCTTGTAGAAAAATCAAACAAAATATGACAAATGACATTCTGTTACTGTCAGTTTTTTCTTACCACAGACTGAATTAACCGCAACAAATCAAGTTATGGTAGCGCCATCTCTTGATGATTTTTGAAACTAACCTATCGGAAAACTGGTCATTACAATTTATTACAAACCGATATCTATAAAATAGAAGCAAACGAAAAGTGAATTGGAGAATCAATTCCAATATTTTTATAAATGTCGGTGTTTTGACCATAGTCTGTGGAATCAAACAAACTCTAAGCTTTATTATCATTATAAATGCAAGTAAAAAAGTATCTCTGTCTGTCTGTCCGGCTTTCACGCCAAAACTACTGAACCGATTATGATGAAATTTGGTAGGCAGATAGTCTAGAGCCTGAGAAAGGACATAGGCTACCTTTTATCCCGGAAAAATTTGATGTTCCCGAGGGAAATCTAAAAAGCGCGATATAACCGAACTCCACGCGGGCGAAGCCGCGGGCGGAAAGCTAGTAATAAATATCCAATGAAAACCGAAAACAGCTGTCTGATCCCGGAATTAAAAGTAGACAGAAAAATATTTAAAAAAAAAACCTTTTCCTTCCCCAGGTATACCGGAACACACAGACAAATTCTCTCTCCATACAACAACATCTGGTGAACCTTATCGCTTGTACAACCTCGATGTGTTTGAGTACGACCTTGACAGTCGCATGGCCATTTACGGAGCTGTGCCTGTCATGTACTCTCATGGGTAAGTGGTCTAATGGTTAATACTTGTGTGCCAAAGGAGATGTTTCAGAAATGTATGGAGCCTTGGCCAACAGATTGTACACTTAATGCTAGGTATAGTTACGCTATAGTTAACTGTTTTTAATGTTAATTTTGTGGAGGTGTGAGGAACAAGGAGTAAAGTTCACTCATCCTCCATTGAAAAGGAGGATCCTCCGACCAGATGGATGATATGTCTGGCGGTACTTACCCAATTCTTGAAATTGGGAAGTTGTATATATGCTAGTTGCTTGGTAAACTCTGATTGCGAGATGTAAATTCGTGTGACGTCAGTATGACGCGTTGTTGATTTGTGGTTTAGTAGATACCGCCAAAATTTCCTATATTTTGGCTTAGTTTTTATACAGATTCAATAATTAAAATTAACTAGGCCAAGGAGTGCAACACAACTACTAATAAATATTGTGGTCAGCAATAAGCGAAATAAGATTTTGACAGTGACATTTGATTGACGTGTCATGCATCTAAGGCTATCCTAGCTATATTATCTACCATATGACTGGGAAAAACAAACAAAACTTTAATTCCGGACATACGGGCACAAAACAAAAAAAAATCACTAAAATCTCCGAGACACAATCAACTCAAATCAACACTCGCCACGAGCACAACGGGAATATAGAATTGTCAAAGTTGTCAATCAAACTTCATAACCACTGTCATGGCTACCTTAAAAAGGGGATACCTCACTAAAAACGTTTCAAATACTTAATTATAGTACCTGCATTTTTATTCAAATTAATTTAGGAGTATTTTTATGAAAATCTTTTATTTTTTTCCTTTTTATCTATATAGCGTACATAATGGTGGCCCAAAATGAAACATCTCCTTTCAACAAAATTGATGCAAGCGTCTGAGCATGAAGCACCCGTGTACCGAGTGTAAGCATTCTACTTTGGTTGGCTTCGAGTTTTATGAAAGTCTTAGCTGGCCTTGCTTAATTTCAATGTTTGTAAACGCACCCACGATACAGGATTAATTCTTAGTGTGAGGCAGTTTTTTTTTTTAAATGACCACTCACAAACTTTTGCCTGTACAACGTAATTTTTTGTTTATGCGAAACCCGAACACGTGTCCAGTATTTTTAAGTAAAGAATCTATGTACAAAATTTCAAAATGATACCATGAAAAATCACAAATTTATGAGCTTGATAACCTACTTGGTTGTCCAAACAAAAATATGAGCAACGCTCCGCTCGGGCGGGCGAGCGGTGCGTTGACCTCTGGCGTCAGCTGTTGCGCGCGCGCGGAAGTACTATGATCTACCGTAAGCTGCGTGGCGCGCTCGGTAACCACACTGCAATTATGAAAAAAAAACGTTGTTTATGAAATATTAATGTAATATTGTTTTATTTGACAGTCCTAAACATAGTGCCGGTATATTCTGGCACAACTCTGCGGAAACCTGGGTGGATGTTGTGAACTACGCAGACAGTACCGTGGTCTCATCTCTGGTCAATTTGGTCACCGGTGGACAGAAGCGACGCGTGGATGCCAGGTATGTTACTCAAATCAAATCAAATCAAATCATTTATTTCAAATAAACCAGTTACAGGCACTTTTGAATTGTCAGAAGGTCGGTCAGTCAATAAGATGAAGCTAGTCGCCCATTCCAAAGAGTAGGTACCTATGGAGAAGAACGGGCAAGAAACTCCATGGACACTCTTTTAAATTTTTAAGCTATTGTTACAAATATTTGATTACATCATTCATGTTGAAATCAACCGCGTGAGAACGATGCAGAAATATATTGTACGCTGAGAGCGTCCATTATGGAAAACATACAAAAATCAATTCAGAAATTAAAATACGCCGTGGCAGCTAAGAGATGACCAGTCCCCTCCGACGACGTCCGTTCACGAACATGACGTATGGATCAGCATCATTCAGCTCAACCATATCGAAGGGAACCCAATGACCCAAAACACACGCCACCATCAGCGAGACATTTGAGTGAGCATGACATACTCTCAACAGCCAGAGCACAATTAAGTCAACAAAAAAGACTAACCCAACAAATAAATGCCTTACAGCACATTCGTACATTGTGCTCACACGTTTGCCATGCAATTATACAATACTAAGAAATTGAATTTTTTCTAAGAATTTGAAGTTTTGTCCAAGGTTCAGCAGCTCCAACAGTGTTCCCGAATCTGTGGAAAGTTTAACTCCTGTGCAGCTGCAGCTGCATAAGTGCCGAACACCTCTGTCAGTGATACAATTCCGTAACGTACAATATGCTTGGCTACATAGTGTGTAATACAGGCTTTGACTAAATAACATAAACAATTACATATTAAAACTACAAGAGGAAAAATCAAAGAACAATCATTGTATAGAAATCGGACGCAGCTCAAGCCCAAGCCTTTTTGTCCTCAATATAATCCTTCACACTATAAAATGCTTTCTGACACAACTTACGTTTAATGAAGGATTTGAATTTATTCAGGCTCAGATCTTGAACCACCTCTGGAAGTCCATTGTAAAAATGTATACATTGGCATCTGAAAGAGCCACCTATTTTCTTGAGCCTTGTTGTAGGTACAATAAATTTGTGCCTGTTCCTAGTATTTATATCATGGACATCACTGTATTTTTTTAAACAATTTTATATTTTTATGAGCATACAAAAGATTTTCATAAATATATTGAGACGGCACGGTCAGTACATTAATCTCTTTAAATTTTTCTCTGAGAGAGTGTCTCGGACTTAATTTATAAATTGCACGAACAGCTCGTTTCTGCAAAACAAATATTGTTTGAATATCGGCGGCATTTCCCCACAACAGAATGCCGTACGACATTACGCTGTGGAAATAGCCAAAGTACACTAAACGGGCCGTCTCAACATCAGTCAAATTACGAATTGTTCTAACTGCGTATGCAGCAGAACTTAGCTTTTTTGACAATTTTTCTATATGTGAACCCCATTGAAGCTTAGCATCCAGAGTTATACCCAAGAATACTGTGCTGTCGTCAGATTTCAATTCTTCGCCCTTTATCAACACTTTAGTTTCCACCTGCCTCACGTTAGGTAGAGTAAACTTAATGCATTTGGTTTTTTTCTCGTTTAAGAGTAAATTATTAACATTAAACCAATGGACTACTTTGGAGATCGCGCTATTTACATCATCAGTAACCTGCTGCTGACGTTTCAGTTTAAATAAAAGTGAAGTGTCATCTGCAAACAACACTATATCGTGGTTATCCTTTATTAGGTACGGCAGGTCATTGATGTAAATAAGAAACAAAAAAGGACCAAGAATTGACCCCTGTGGGACTCCCATTGTTACTAAAGATCCAGAAGATCTTTTTCCATTAACGTCAACGCTTTGAATCCTACCACTCAAGTAAGATGTAATAAGATCCAGTGCAGAGTTCCGGATCCCGTAGTGGCGGAGTTTCCTGATTAACGTATCGTGAAGAACGCAATCGAATGCCTTGGACAAATCACAAAAGATGCCCAAGGCATCGCATTTATCCTCCCATGCATTATATATATGACCTAGAAGTTCAACACCGGCATCAGTAGTTGAACGACCCCTTGTAAAACCGAACTGTTTGCTATGTAATAATTTATGTTTATTAAAAAAATTTAGCATTTGGTTTAAAATTAATTTCTCAAAAATTTTACTAAAGGTAGGTAGTACAGAAATAGGTCTATAATTTGTGGGGTCTGATGTACTACCAGATTTAAACAAAGGTATTATTTTACTATTTTTCATGAGATCAGGAAACTCTCCACAGTCAATACAAGCATTAAAGATAACAGCTAGAGTGGGTGCCACAATATCAATAATAGACTTAGCAACTTCCACCGAATGACCCCATAGGTCAGCAGTCTGTTTTACATTCAGAGTGTGAAAGATTTTAATTATATCTCTACTGATAACATGTTCAAAATGAAACTCCGAATCACAAACATTAACATTTTCTTTAAGCAAAGACTCCGCAACAGAAGGTGATGAGTTTAGGGATTTAGTAGTTGAAACAGGAATATCCGAAAAGAAATTTTCAAATGCCTCAGAGACTTGCGAGTCTGATTTAATTATGTTGTCATTAATAGACAGGCTATAGTCAGTATTTCTATCACTGGACCTTCCTGTTTCACTATTAATAATTTTCCAAGTCGTTTTAATTACATTGCCACTGTTCTTTATCTTTGAACTCAAGTAACGTGACTTGGCCATATAACAAACTTGTTTGAATAATTTTGAATATTTTCTAACATATAAATTGAATTCAACAGTGTTAATATAAATCCTCTCATTGTACAATTCATAAAGCCGAGTTCTACTTTTATGAATACCGATGGTAGCCCAATCAGAGAAAGATGCTTTACTATTAACAGAGATAGTCTTGGGAACAAAGGTGGAATCAAATAGCTTACAGTATATATTAAAAAAAATTGTCATAGAGATGATTAGGATCAGCATTAACAGCACTGGATAAGACTGGCAATTTATTGATGAGATCAAATCTAAAAACCTCCAAGCGGCTTTCAGTTTTGGGGTTAACAGTGATATCCTTTTTGGCCACTTTTTTACTATGGTTTGGAATAGTAATCCTTTGTCCGCAGTGATCAGAATCAAGTAAATTTAAAACTTCTTTGTGGCTTGGTATTATGTTTGTAAAAATATTATCTAGGCACGTGGCACAAGTAGGTGTTATTCTTGTGGGCTCCAAAAATAGGTTTACAAGATTGTAGGACTGAAATAGACTTATAATTTTATTACAATAACCAGAGTTCTCTAATAAATTAATATTAAAATCACCGCAAACGATAATGGCTTTGTTTGAAACACAAATCTTGTGTAAGACTTCATCCATTACCTTTTCAAAGCAGTCATACAATCCTGAAGGGGGTCTGTACACACTTAACACAATGAAGCCCTCCAACTCTATACAGGCAATTTCAGCTGTTCGTTCAACAGACAGGCCCACAATGTCTTTACGATTTTTAAATTTCAACAGGTTACTAACTAAAATTAATGAGCCACCATGTATAGCATTAATTCTGCTAAACGAACTACCAACCTGGTGATTCTTAAAATTAAACAAGAACTGGTGACTTTTTAGCCAATGTTCGGTTATGCAAAGAATATCAATACCATAATGGTTCATGAATAAATCAACCTCTAAATCTTTGTTCATAAATCCTTGAATATTTTGATGCACCAAATTAATATTATCTATTGACTTTAAATTTCCTCCCGAGTTACCTTTGTAATCCTGTATATTGTTATAGCTAGAGGTTGGCTCTATTGTCTTAATTTCTAATTTAAATTATTAATGATGTCAACTGATACCAAATTATTGGCAGAATTAATTCGAATGTCATTGCATTGCTCAAAAGAAGCAAGTTGTTTAGCCAAATTCTTGGCTGTAATAGAAAAAATATGATAGCGACACAGCTATCTGTCTTTTAAAGTAATTAGAAAGATAATACATAACATTGTTATGTCTATCTCTTGTCAAATACAAATTCTTAAAATAATTATTAATGTCAATTAAATGTAATATTTTATTATTAAATGTCAAGTTGGACATTGTCATATTTAGTTCAAATCTAATCCTATTTTCTTCCTGTGGCAACTGGTCACTGTAAGGGAATGTAAACAAGACAACCTTTCCAATATTCAGATTGCTTAATGTTTCACAACTCTTAAGCAGTTCTCTTTTGCTCAAATTTCCCCTATTACCCACAAAAATTAACAATGTTGTATCCTGGGAAAAGTTACATTTAATAATTTTTTGCATAATTCCATATAAAGAACAACCAGGCATGCAGTAGTTCAATATTGAGTGACCCGGACATTCATCAGTCAACAAGCGCCCCAAGCCCTTACCTATCTCATCACAGAACAACACAACATCATTAGTCAAGCTTTGTTTAAGACTATTAAGATCATTACAGTCACGGCTATTGGCACTATTAGCAGAAGGAACTATGACATCAACACAGGGCTGCGGCAAGGTGGTATTACATGATGTCAACGAATGATCCGGTGTAAGCACATCTGATGTTAGGCCGCACTCACAGTTGGTTTTTTGTGAGTTAACCAGCTCATTCATCGCCAACACATATTCTCTCATTAGGTCTTCTGAGGTATTATACTTATTAGTCATTGAAATAAGTTTATCTTGCAGATGGTCAAGTTCAGATTGCAATGACTCCATGTCTATGTCATACCTCCTATTACTTTGCTCTAAGTTATAAGAATACATATCCAACTGTTTCAGCAAATTTAATCTTTCCCTGTTCATCTTAACACTTTTTATAAATCACTTTTTATAAACTGTAATGTTAACTTGTAACTCTCACGGAAAGATACCAGCCCCCTAATCGGCGAACACATTTTTGTCAAATGATTGCGACTAGTTGGCATCAGTTGGGATCGTTTGGACCGCACATTGGTACGTTCGGTCCAAACGATCCCAACTAGTCTATCATTTGACAAAAATGTGTTCGCCGATTAGGGGGCAGGTTCCATCATCAAGGTTTTTCTTTAACAAAAGGTATTAGGAGTCTGATAAATGCCTGTTGCTAGTAACGTGTTATTATACAATATGTAAAGAAAACCCCGTCCGGACCCATAAGGATAATAAAGGTTAGGTAAACACATGACCAAATAAAATATGAAATTTTATATAATCATCATAGTAACAATACTAACGAATTTTGAATCTTTTTTTTTTCCGCAGATTAATTTCAACTTCCCGAATGGGTAATTTTAAAAAAAGTGACAACACCATTTTAGACAGTATTATTATGAGTGATGCGACCACGTGCCGCATGTCCCGCCCCCCGCACCCACGCATGTATTGCCTACCGCATATGTATTTACCTCGCTTTTGCCAAATAATATTTCTTTAATAATATTATTTTTAGGTTATTTTTTTTATTTTAGCCCGGCTTTGTAGGCTTTAGTAGAATCGGTTATCGATACCTAACAATACCTTCATAGATCGGACAGGGTTTACTTTACATATTGTATAGGAACAGCCGAACTCATCTAATTAAAAAAGGAGAAAAAATAGATTTGTAAAACTGTGCTCCAGTAGTGTTTATATACAGAGTGGTGCTAACAATACGACAATAAATGAAAACACAGACCATGCTGGTTCATAGGAATAATCCTGAGGCATAGAAAAATACCTAGCATCAAAAATAAAAAAAATTAAAATTTCAAACAAACTAAATTGCATAAAATTGCAAACGGAATTTAACACCTTTAAAATATTGGATCAATGACCTCCGATCAGCGGGCGACAGCGCGGTCCTGTGTCGACTTGCTTTTTCGCACCATTATTATTAAAGTTTAGTACCGCTGGATGCGGCGGTCATCAACCTGTAAGCGCTTCCTTATCAATATGTACATCAGGTAGAAAATGTGAAAAATGAAAAATAATTGCCTGTGACTAAACTAATGGATATATTTATATATTTTTTTATGGGTAGACTGAGAATATGTTGAGGTACACGGTGTTTAATTTATTGTCGTACTAGCTTTCCGCCCACGGCTTCGCCCGCGTGGAGTTCGGTTATACCGCGCTTTTTAGATTTCCCTCGGGAACATCAAATTTTTCCGGGATAAAAGGTAGCCTATGTCCTTTCTCAGGCTCTAGACTATCTGCCTACCAAATTTCATCACAATCGGTTCAGTAGTTTTGGCGTGAAAGCCGGACAGACAGACACAGAGATACTTTTGCATTTATAATATTAGTATGGATTGTCAGCACCACTCTTATCTCCTGGACCACAGGCGTAGAGTAGCCAGCTTGTTGGCGTTCTTTAAGAAGCATTTTGAAGAGTGGCTGCAGCAATTGCATGACTTATCTCCGTTCCATCATCGGACAACCAGTCGTACGGCGAGTATCCACCCTTACTGTTGTTGACACCTCCACAATCCTGACGAAGCTTTTCGCCTCGTCTTTTATACCGCGTACATCGAGGGCCTGGAACAATTTGCCAGCGGCGGTGTTTCTGTCTGACTACAGTTTAAGTGTCTTCGAGCTAGAGGGATTAGGCTTTTAATAAACTAGCGCGATTTACCATCAAAGATTGCATCACTGCCTACCATCAGGCGGGATCGCGAAAAAATGCAGAAAATAAATCGTTTATTATTAACTAGCTTTCCGCCCGGGGCTTCGCTTGCCTGGGATTCGATTATATCGAGCTCTTCAGATTCCTAATTTTCAGAGATTAAATATCGTATCATTAAGCTTCTAAGTTTACATGTGCATATTCATTTGCAATATATTATATTGTATCAAACGACACACAGCGCCATCTATCACCGAACTGGTATGAAGCTAACAATATTTTTGTTTTCCATCGGGAACGTCATGTTTTTAGAGATAAAAGAGTACCCTATTATACAATATGTAAATTAAAACCCTGTTCGACCCATAAGGATAATAAAGGTTAGGTAAACACATGACCAAATATAATATACAATTTTACATATTCATCATAGTAACAATACTAATGAATTTTAAAATAATGTTTTTTTCCCGCGAATTAATTCCAACTTTCCCGAAATTTGGTAATGTACGGTACGCAGCGATTCGACAACGCGTCGCGTGCCCTGTCCCCCGTCGCCCGCGGAAGGGTGTCCTACCGCACATATATTAAGTTACCTCTTTTTGCAAAATAATATTGTTACGAATGGACCTTATGTCGATGGCATAAGGTTCAATATCGCGTGACATGCAGTGTGTCACTTTTAAACCCTATTTCGCTAGATCTAGACATTTTCTAGGTATAATAATAAAACGCATTACTAGACTTAGGACGGCCTATCGAATGGTACAGGTCTCAACAGTTTTGTCAACAAAGTGTCGACATCGAAATTTCTAGAAACCCGTTTCCGGGAATTACCGTAGGTACTTCCGAGTGACCTCGAAGTTATGTGCTATTATTATTACGTCTAGAGGAATCTGGAATGTTCGATCAGCTGGACTATATATAGCACCGTGACGCCCGCACAGGGTCAGTCTACACTCGACTAGCGATACGAAAACAGCGACAGTTAAGAAGCAATCTTAAAGAAGACCTACTGCGACAATTATAACGAGAACTGTAAGTACTACGTGAAGAAACATCTGTAGCGTTATTGTGTGTTTACAACACGGACTTCGTGGACGTAAGAGAAGACTTCGGTGTGACATCAGCTACATTCTACTTGTCATTGCCTACAATCGACTGTACCTTCGTTGCCAATAAACTTCGTAACCCTTAACCGGCATTTTAGTACCCCTAGCCCGTAACAATTGGTGTCAGAAGCGGCATGCCGGTCACGCCAAGGGAAGACGAAAGAGTTCGCACACGACGACAAGCAGCGATGGATTTGGCGCGTCAAGAGGAAGAATCGGTTGGTGTCCTTGTACCCGGAGTAGATGCGGCCGTCGTAACACCGACGAATGTGAGTGCGTCTACTACCACCACTACTCCCGGAGCCAGCGGACCCGATTTTTCGGCGTTACTGGCTCATTTGACGGCGCAAATAAAGCTGAGTATAGAACAATCCCAGGCAGCAACCCAGGCACAAATAGAAAAAACCCAGGCGCAGATTAAAAGTGTAGCAGAATCCCAGGCTCAAATAAAACAATCCCAGGCAGCAACCCAGTCACAAATAAAGGAATCCCAGCAACTGGTACTAGAATTAAACGAAAAATGGCAAAAAACCAAAGAAGAGGTCAACGAACTTAGAATAAAAACATCTCAACAAGATGCCCGTCTGGACCAGCAAGATACGCGCATAGACAAACAAGATGCGCGTATGGACCAGCAAGATACGCGCATAGACAAACAAGATGCTCGTATAGAGAAACTAGACAATACCATCCTGGAGTTTGGGAAAGAAATAGAGAGAGTACAGAAAGGAAGTATCAAAGGTGGGGTACCGGTACCTAGTGCTTTGCCGACCTTCAAGGTACCTCATTTTGACGGAACAACATCATGGGTGGCCTTCCGTCTTCAATTTGAAAAGGTCGCAAAAGGCAACAATTGGGACGACGATCAAGCTGTAACCGCCCTTACGCTTGCTCTGCGTGGTGAGGCGGTACAAATCCTCGAAAATATTTCCGGCGACTGCAATACCCTAGCCTGTCTGTTAGAAGCGTTGGAGTCTAGATATGGAGAGAAACACCTGGAACATGTCTACAGGGCTCAACTCCGCGACCGCACACAGAAGAGCAGCGAGGGTTTGCAACAATGGGCCACGGAAATAGAACGTATGGTTCGGAAGGCGTATGCATCAACACCGGGATTGATTGGCGCTACTACTCTGCGATTATTTACTGATGGGATTCGAGATGCAGAAGTCAGGGCTGCTGTACGTCTGGGTCACCATCAGACCCTGAAGGCAGCTTTGACGCATGCTCTGGAGGTGGAAGCAGTACGTCAAGATGGCCCACAACACGACCGTATTCGAGAAGTGACCGCACAAATAAAAGCCCGACGAGGACCAACTTGCTATGAGTGTGGCAAAAAGGGGCACATTCGAATTGATTGTCCCAGGAAGGCCAAGGGAAGAAGAACTTCTTGGTCACGTGAGGAGGTCCCGGTGATGGCATGGCGCAAGCGCGATGCGAAGGTCCAGCCCGAGCGCCCATGCGAGCGAGTCGAGTGGCGTGAGCGGAGCGACCGGAGCGGGCACCGCGAGCGACCCTCTGAACGAGAGCGGGAACGCTTCAAGGACCTGGAGCGAGACCGAGACCGGGAATGCGAATATTCCGGCAAGCGAGAACAAGAGCGCGAGCAGTCGCACGGAAGGTCGTGGAGTGAGGCAGACGCAAGGCGGGACAAGGAAGTCGAGGACGAGGCCCGTAAGAAGAAGCGCCTCGAGAAAAAGGCAAGACAAAAGGACCGCCGTCGCCAGGTTACTTCAGGAAGTAAGGGCCGACATTGTGACAAACAGGAAGAGAACGTAAGGATTATCCAGGTAAACGCTTTGGATGAAGACTGGGATAATCAATCATTGGAAGATGCACAAAAGGAAGATGGTGACTTGAAGACAGTAATCGAATGGAAGAAACGTGGCCAAAGGCCCACTTGGAGTGAAATATCAGCGCTTAGCCCAACAGTAAAAAGTTACTGGGCTCAATGGGACAGCCTGATAATTAATAATGGAGTCCTCAAGAGGAAATGGGAATCACCCAGTGGGCAGGAAGTCACCTTACAGATAGTTGTCCCCTGCGATAAAGTCGCGTCAGTGCTAAGACAGGTGCACGACGGAGTATCCGGAGGACATCTAGGAGTAAAGAAAACCCTGGAGAAGGTGAGGAAAAGATTCTATTGGGTGCATTGCCGCGAAGACGTAGAGGACTGGTGTAGAAAATGTGTAGCCTGCTCCTCAGTAAAGGGACCGCAAACGAGGGCCAGAGGTCGGCTGAAAGTGTATAATGTTGGTGCACCGTGGGAAAGAGTTGCTGTCGATATAGCTGGGCCATTCCCTGTTACTGAAGAAGGGAATAGGTATATCATCGTCATGCAAGACTATTTCAGCAAATGGCCAGAAGCTTTTGCAGTACCTAACCAGGAAGCTCATACAGTCGCCAAAAAGCTAGTTCACGAGGTGTTCTGTCGATTTGGCGTTCCCTTGGAGTTACACTCTGACCAGGGTAGAAACTTCGAGTCTTCACTATTTCAAGAGGTTTGCCAACTACTCGGGATACATAAGACTCGTACAACACCGTATCACCCACAGTCAGATGGAATGGTCGAAAGATTCAATCAGACGTTGGAGAATCATTTGGCCAAAGTAGTGGAAGAACATCAAAGGGATTGGGACCAATACATTCCACTCTTTTTAATGTCATACCGCTCAGCAACACATGACAGCACAAATTGCACACCGGCGAAAGTCAACTTCGGCCGAGAAATTAGACTACCCATAGATGCACTAACCGGAACACCTCCCGATACTCCTATCCTAGCTGTCGACTATGTGGCCGACCTGCGGCGTAAATTAGATGGAATACATGAGCTAGTGAGAGAGAATGGTCTGAAAACCAGTGAGAAGATGAAGATCCGATACGACCGCAAAGCTAACGTGCCCGGATTTGAAGAGGGAACTTTAGTATGGTTACATAACCCCATTAGAAGAAAAGGAAAGAGTCCAAAGTTCCAAGCCAAATGGGAGGGTCCGTACACGATAGTAACCAGAATAAACGATGTCACCTACCGGATTAAGAAAGGACCTAGAGGGAAGCTGAAGGTCGTACACGTTGACCGCCTAGCTCGCTATTATGGATCAAATCATGCTCGGGACGAGCATGACTAAGAAGGGGGCAATGTTACGAATGGACCTTATGTCGATGGCATAAGGTTCAATATCGCGTGACATGCAGTGTGTCACTTTTAAACCCTATTTCGCTAGATCTAGACATTTTCTAGGTATAATAATAAAACGCATTACTAGACTTAGGACGGCCTATCGAATGGTACAGGTCTCAACAGTTTTGTCAACAAAGTGTCGACATCGAAATTTCTAGAAACCCGTTTCCGGGAATTACCGTAGGTACTTCCGAGTGACCTCGAAGTTATGTGCTATTATTATTACGTCTAGAGGAATCTGGAATGTTCGATCAGCTGGACTATATATAGCACCGTGACGCCCGCACAGGGTCAGTCTACACTCGACTAGCGATACGAAAACAGCGACAGTTAAGAAGCAATCTTAAAGAAGACCTACTGCGACAATTATAACGAGAACTGTAAGTACTACGTGAAGAAACATCTGTAGCGTTATTGTGTGTTTACAACACGGACTTCGTGGACGTAAGAGAAGACTTCGGTGTGACATAAGCTACATTCTACTTGTCATTGCCTACAATCGACTGTACCTTCGTTGCCAATAAACTTCGTAACCCTTAACCGGCGTTTAAGTACCCCTAGCCCGTAACAATATTTATTTTTTCAGGGAGATTTTTTTTTTAAAACTTAAGTTAAGTTTTTTTCCGACTTTGTCGGCATTAGTTGAATCAGTTATCGATTCCGAACAATACCTTCAAGGATCGGACAGGGTTTTCTTTACATATTGTATAATCCGGACTTCTAACTTTACGTCTGCAAAATTTCAAAGCAAATCGGTTCAGTAGTTACGGCGTGAAAGCGGAACAAACAAATAAACTCACTTTCCGATTTATAATATTAGTGAGGATTAGTAAGACAAATAATAGACCTATAATATTTCTTCTTTTTATTTTAATTTAAGAACTGTATTCACTACCTATGTTAAACAAATAAAATTGATTTTGATTTTGATTTTTCTCCAGGTTCCTGAGACTGACTGCGTACTACAAATATTGAAGAACTTCCCAGATATGTTATTAATGAAGTGAAGTATCTGTTATTTCAGTGTACATAATGGTTAATTCCTTTTTTTCAGGTTCATGAGCGAGTCTGGAATCATTGACGTATTCGTGTTCCTGGGTGAGAAGCCTGCTGATGTGTTCCGCCAGTACACCACTCTTACAGGAACTGCTCCTCTGCCTCCCGTACGTACAAAATAATATCTCGACCTTAGAATTAGAAGTATTAGGTCGTATCTATAACTCGCGCGAGATAACTGTGCACCTGGCTCTGTGACGTCATTCGAACGGTACCGTTTGCAAAATGTTAAAAAATATAAATCGCAATTTTTTTTATGTTAATAAAACGTCGTTTTGATGATAAAGCGTCATAATACTAGGTCATTTTACTCATGACATTTTGCGATGAAATTGATACATATGGACTTAAATATAATGTTGGTGCAACCAACAGGCTTCATTTACGCGTCCAAAATGTAAAAAATAAAACAAACTTAATAAAAAAAAAAACTCCACAGAAACAGTAATAACTACAGGGGGTTTAAACTGTATTTAGACAATTGTAACAAAGATGCTATCGCTACGAAGCGCTTACGGCAAATGCGGGGCGCCGCGCGGGGAAGCGGAAGAGGGGCGCATTCCAGTGAGGTGGAGGTATAGTGTACAATAGGCTGTGAAATGAAATCGTTTATTATGCAAGTAGGATCACTGATCACTTTTACACGTCATATTTTTTTTAACTAGTTGGAGCCGGATTTTCCTAACTGGCTACCTGTGAGAAGAAAAGCCGAAACAAACTCAGGGCTCACTGTCTTTTTTCAAGTCCAGACATTAAAAATGAAAATGTTTACAATAACAATATGTGTTTGCTTTGAATTTATGTGTGTGAATATGTGCGTATGTATGATGAGTAACGTCATCACTAACATCACTCCCCGGCTGCTGGCTGGAGGCTTTACTTTTTAATTAAGGCATGCACAGGAAAGTCCGGTTAAGTAGTTACGGCCTCTAATAGCCACCTACGAGAGGCTACAAAAAAAAAAAAAAAAACAAACATCACACACATTCCAAATTCCGACTTCAAACATTTAAACTCACATTCACAATCAGAACAACTACCTGTAGGCCTTACAAATATTTGTTCCGTGGGAGAATCGAACCCGCGACACATAGCGCAGCAGTGGATCCTTCGGCCACTGCACCAACCGTGTCGTCGACTTCGCCACTTTTTTGGCCAGTGTCGAGCGCTTTTGCGCTTATACACGCGGTTATAGCGTCTTTATACACTTGATAACCATAAGTGAAACGCGCATCGCTTAGTGAGGTAAAAAATACCATTGTAGACAAAGCAAGCCATATAACAAAATACAAAGGAATCCGTTTATAATGACATCGAAGGAAAATTCCAAACACGCCATACTAAGCGGACGTCATACAAAGAATTTTGAGAATAAACATATTTCAACTTTCATCTTTTCCTAAGACGACATTGAGATTTTTAGAAATCAGTAACAAATAATGCTTGACCAATACCTATTATCAAATACCCACTGAGACTCGAAGCAAAAACAAACGTAAATAACATAACTTATGTCAGTGTGTAAAATTAGAGGTTGCCCGGGTTTTACTCCCTGACAAAAAAAGAAAAGTAGAGGTTCGGCTAATCGGGTGTGAAAATAAAAATAATGATAGTTTGTTGGACTACTATGTTTTAATTACAAGCTTTTATATGTAACAACAGGAAACTATCTTTAACTCTTATTAAATGTAAATAAACAATATAGCTTTATTGTTAACCTCAATAAGGTTGGGTCAATCCTAGCGGCTCCAAGAGTGGTCTGTTGGAGCGTCCAGGTTTCACGCGCAACAGTAGCCTAGCAGATTGCCCACTAACTCTAGCTCAGCTTACTCAGGCTGTGGATTTCATCCACTATGACTACAGAATTATACAAATCCAAAATGGGGAAAATTATATATCAGAAAAGTCACAAAAGGTCACAAAAGGTCACCACCGGTAATATAATAGTAAATGAGTTTTCTACGGGTACAAGAATGTTATTTAAATTGAGATAAGAGGGTACTTGCGACACATCCTTGGAAGTTCCTGGCCTTCTTTGTCCTTGAAACCATGTGTCCTGCCTCTCCAAACCAACGGGGTTGAAGGTAGAAGAATATGACAAAAATAAAAAAAGACACGCCCAGGTGGCGCTCCAATAGAAAAATTCTCCGCCTGGGAGACCCAGCCACATGCACAGGATTGCTTGGGCCTAGTGCTGCTTGCTGGCTGGTCCACACGGCCTCGATTGTCCCAAAATCAGCACACCGTGTCAGAAGCCTTTATTTTCTTTAAGCCCGTCCAGGCCGTCTGCCCGACGCCCTGCCGGTCAGATCTATCGACATCGAAAAGCCTTTTTTCCGATCGCTACGTGACTCCACAGGTATCTTCGCCTCCTTTTTCTTTGGCTGTCAAGCTTCTCTCTCGGTGCCAAACACCCGAAACCCAAATTACCCCTTTGAACGGTGGGAGATTTCCCCGCTTACAAGATTCCAATCTGCAGAAATCCAATGAAAATATAACTTGGTCTACAAAAATCCCTTAATGAAAAAAATACGACAATTCATTTTCACAATGAAAGCAGCGACCATTACGTTGTTGATATACCAAAAAAAACAATGCCATGCCAACATTACAAAACAATACTCCCCACAAACTTGGGAATTTGACAAAAAACTGTCACACTGAAACGTCAAAACGACAATAAATGTCACAGATAAAGCAAAACAAATAGTAATAGACAATTAGTATCAATAACCATAGACCACAAAAGGTGCGTTTCCCTATGCTTAGTAAAGGCAAAAAATAATAAATAAAATAAGAAATAATCACAACGTTACAATACCTCCCCTCCTAGGAAAAGGTTCGACCAAGGAGAACCGCTCGCTGCCCTCAGCGAACTAAATAAACGAAGTTAATGGGTAATTAATGATAAGTATTGGTCATAACAATGAGTAGTCCAACCAAAAAAAAAAACAAAACAGAACAAAACAAAACCCTGAGCTTGTTTGATCAAGGAAGAAACCATTAAAAAAAAACTAAACCCAACACCAAGCTTCCTTCCTCGGCCCATATCCCTCGATCGCCTCTTACGATCTGCACGGAAAGAGATGCAGCTGACACATTCTAAGATTTTCTTTTGTCCCCAGGCCAGCATGGGGAAACAATTTCTCATTAGGGCAATAATCCCATGAGGAAAACTAAAAAAAATATTTAGTACAAATTAAAAAAAAATTCGGCAAAGCGAAACAAAAAAACGTCGCATATACTCTCTCGAATACGCGTGCATGTGTTTCGAGCAGCACGACCTCCACCTGGTTTCAAGGACAATCCGGAAATTCAAAATGTGGTAAGGGAAAAAAAAACGTTGACGGAACCAAAATTAAAAAAAAATCGAACGCGTTCTTTCGATCCACTGATACAGTGATAACAACAATTCAGTAATACTGAAAATACAATATATCTTGATCCAACGTAAAACCCCAAATAAATAAAACAACCCGGATCCGGTAATAAAAAAAACGTAGGAAACAAGACTGGTTCCTCAACAACCATACTCATGATATGTTAGACAGACAGCCATACGTTCCACGCGAATCCTCTCTTTTATTAACATTCATATATCCTTATATCCTTCGTCTTTATTAACACTAAGCGCTTAGTGAATTTACCTTTCATTCCTTCATTCTTCCTTCATCATTCATACAGAGTAATGAGTCGGAATAAAACCATTCAATACACCTACCAAAACGGCGTTTAAATGTCAACCATTTAAACTCCACAACGTATGCAGTCATCTCCGTGAACAACCGGCGGTTCGTAAACCGTGGCGGCACGACGAGCTCGCGAGATAACGGCGGGTCGTGCGTCCACGGAATACAGACACACAGCTGTATCACTTCGACACTACAATGCGGCTGCTGTCAGATCATCAAAACGCTGAAAAAAAACTAGTGACTCTTCAAGTCTTTAATATGCCATGACCCAATGGGATGGCCATCTAATCTTTCCAATTCGTAAACTAAGGGCGACAAAACGGCCTTTACCCTGCACTTCTCGTACTTGGGTGCTAACTTAGCCATTTTAAACTTAGCTGCATCACTTTGCGTATAGCAGCGCTTCCAAACAATATCCCCTACTGAAAACTTAGCCGGTCTACGGCGTAAATTATAATATTTAGAATTAGCCTCATGTGCCCTTAACAAATGCAACCTAACCTGACCAAAAATGTCCTTCAAACAACCTAATTCCCCAGCGTATTCGTCGCGAGGCATGGGCACTTCATACTCCGCCTCAGTATCTCTGTAGAAGGACCCGTTTACGACCGGTTCCCTACCATGTACTAAAAAGAAAGGAGAAAACCCAGTGGACTCATTTACTGCACTGTTTATAGCAAACTGAATACGGTGCAGTTGCTCATCCCAGTTCCTATGGTTTTCTTCCACGTAGGAAGCTACGGCCGTCATAACTGTCTTGTTATACCGTTCTACCAGATTAACCTGCGGCGTATAACGTGGGCAATAATGTACTTTGGGAATGTTGTAACGTTTCAGTAGATTCCGGAATTCCGATCCCGTGAATTGCACTCCGTTATCTGCAATTACGGTTTCAGGGACACCGTGAGCTAAAATAACATCCCGTTCAAAATGTTTTGCCACAAGAGCACTGGTTGCACGACGCAATGGAAACAATAAGGTATACTTTGAAAAGCAACATGTTACGACTAACAAAAACGTAAATCCTGCTCGGGAACGTGGTAAAGGACCTACCAAATCTATGGACACTACCTGGAAAGGTCTATGGCAAACCTTTGGTTGACCCATTAAGCCTGGTGTAGAATGTTTATAGGCGGCACAGACGTCACAATTTTTAATGAACTCCACGACATCCTTATGCATGCCTGGCCAAAAATACGTTAAGCACAGCCGTCTGTGCGTCTTAAACACCCCCAAGTGCGCGGCAGTAGCTTCACAATGGTTTGCCCTAATAACTTCCAGCCGATCACCCTTCTTTACCACTTCCTTCCAATCAAACTCACTCAGTAAATTATACTTGCTCTTGCAGTAACGATAGAGCTTCCCGTCCTTGACACAGAAATTAGGAAAGTTTTTAGGAAAGGCTTTACAACTATTAAAGGTCCTGTCATACCATTCATCTTTCTCTATGTTGTCGGAATCATTCACCGCTTCTACTTTCATAAGCCTGGACAATGCATCCGGAACGACGTTGTCAGAGCCCTTCCTGTGCTCAATTTCAAACTCAAATTGAGACAGTCGGCAACCCCAACGAGCAAGTCTTCCGGTTGGATTCTCCAAGTTCATGAACCACTTCAGCGATGAGTGATCCGTCACCACCTTGAAAGGTCGGGAACCTAAATAGGCTTGAAATTTCTCTACCGCAAAAATAACCGCCAGTGCCTCCCGTTCGGTAGCACTATAATTCCGTTCCGCTTTGTTCAGCGAACGGCTAACATATGCAATCGGGTGTTCGTACCCGTCTATTGTTTGGGACAACATACCACCTAAACCATACGCTGAAGCGTCACAATGAACCGTGAACGGTTTGTCAAAATCAGGGACAGCTAAGACTGGGGCAGTAACCAAGGCGTTCTTTAATGTAATAAAGGCGGTCTCGGCTTCCTCTGACCACTGGAAAGGTGGTGCCTTTTTACCCTTTGCTGTCAACCTGTTTAAAGGAGCTGCGATTGTTGAAAAATTTCTTATGAAACGACGGTACCACGAGCATGTACCCAAAAATACTTTTACATCCCGCGCAGTTGTTGGAGTGGGAAAATTCAGAATGGCCGATACCTTTTCAGGATCAGTACGCAACCCGAACTCGTCTACGACGTAACCAAGGTACTTTAGCGACTGTCGAAAGAATTTAGACTTGCTGAAATTTATAGTGAGGTTGGCCATTTTCAGTTTGTCCAACACTCGTTTTAACAGAACCATGTGCGTGTTAAAATCTGAACTACATATTACTATGTCATCGATAAAACAGAATACCATGCCATTTACAATATCGCTCGTTAAGTTATGGTCGAACAATCGATCCATAAGGCGCTGCTGACGAGCAGGCGCGCCACAAAGTCCGAATGGCATAACCTTAAATTTGAACAACCCTCTGCCAGGAATTGTAAAGCTAGTCCTCTCTTGCGAGTCTTTACTCAGTGGAATTTGCCAAAACGATGAAGATAAATCGATGGAAGACAGGTATTTGGCCTCCTTTAGGCTGTCAAGAATCTGGGGTATGTATGGAATTGAATAAGAATCCCCTTTGGTTACCGAATTCAACTTCCTACAATCTAAACAAAACCGCCAATCTCCGTTTGATTTCTTGACAAGCAAGGCTGGATTGTTCCACGGACTCTCACTAGGAGTAACTACATCTAATGCTAACATTCTATCCAGTTCCTGGCTTAAGAATGCTCTCTTTTCCGGCGAGAGAGGATATTGTTTCGTTTTAATTGGTGGTGCATCACCAGTATCGATGACATGTTCGATCAGGGTAGTCCTACCTAAACCCTTTTCTTCAAAAGAAACATTCTTAAATTGTTCAACCATCGCATCAGCTAACTCCTTTTGTGCCACTGTTAAATGTTCATACGATTGAATTGTACTAATGCGGTCTGAATTTACTGAGTGTTTAAAGTAATCTACCGGTGAAACTCTGTAGTCAATGTTGTCAAATATTTCTGGTGCTAGACGAAAGGCATGCCAAAAATCTACCCCTAATATAACATGAGAAACTATGTTGGGTATTACAAAAAACTTAATAACATGTATAATATTATTAAAAGTAACCGGAACAAAAATAAACCCTATCGTCTGTACCTCTACACCATTTGCAACATGACATTTTGTACTATTATTATTCTCTTGAAAGTCAAAACCAAACTTGACAAAATCTAAGTGTGAATTATTTCCCAAAATTGAAATGGCTGCACCTGAGTCCAATAATCCAAAGATCTCAAAATCATTTACTTGAAATTTTAGATGAGGTCTAATATCATCTTTACTAGGAGCAAACAGAACCGTGGCAATGGAACCAAAATTATAAAATTTAGACCTAGAATCATTATTTAAATTGCCGCGATTCAACCTTACAAGTTTTTTGAATTTTTATTAGACACTTTGTCAGATTTCTTTACATTTTTGCAGTTAGTACAGTGTTTCCGCAAAACACCTACTTTCCCACAGCCAAAACACTTTACAGCACCCCCTTCCGGCACGCCGTTGCACTTTGAAAAGTTGTGGTCAGTTTTTCCACATTTGAAACAAATGGGCTTTGCGGTTTTCCTAAACTGCCTACGATCTCAAAATCATTTACTTGAAATTTTAGATGAGGTCTAATATCATCTTTACTAGGAGCAAACAGAACCGTGGCAATGGAACCAAAATTATAAAATTTAGACCTAGAATCATTATTTAAATTGCCGCGATTCAACCTTACAAGTTTTTTGAATTTTTATTAGACACTTTGTCAGATTTCTTTACATTTTGCAGTTAGTACAGTGTTTCCGCAAAACACCTACTTTCCCACAGCCAAAACACTTTACAGCACCCCCTTCCGGCACGCCGTTGCACTTTGAAAAGTTGTGGTCAGTTTTTCCACATTTGAAACAAATGGGCTTTGCGGTTTTCCTAACCTGCCTACCCTTGCTATAAGTGTCAGCACACGGACAACCGGCCGACCCGGCCGCGTTTGTCGTCGAGGCAGCCACCGCCTGAACAGGCTTATGAGACTTGCCCTTGTAAGCGAAGTCCGTGCCAAGCATACTAGAGCTGGGCCTCGACGGCTCCACAAACAGATCAGCCCGCTGACGCGCGGCTTCCAACTTCCGGGACTGTTCTTTAAGTTGGGCGATTGAAGTTATCTGCACTAACGCTAGCTGTTGTGAAAATTGAGGCCTAATATTATGTAACAAAATCTCTAATTTACTGTCCTCGGTCAGTGGGTTTTTGAGACGAGCAAACATACATGTCATGATTGAAAAATAAATATGGACTGGTTCGTCCGCTCCCTGTGTACGAGATCTAATTTCCCCAAGCAACCTATAATCATGGTCCACTGGGCCAAACTCCTCCAATAAAATCTCCTTAAGCTGAGACCAACAAGAAACTTGATCCCTGATACCCCTGTACCAAAGCAAAGCTTGCTCCGTAAATAATTGAGCAGCAGAATTAAACAACTTAATATCCGAGACACCATAGGACTGTTGCAACTCATCGACCCGTTCCAAGAAAGACCGTGGGTCAGTAATGCCGTTGAACTTTAAGTTCCACTTCGAAACATTTTTATCACCGGAGCATTCTACAGATATTTCCTTAGGAGCAAAGAAAGGGTTGACTTCATGAGGAGCAGGAGTACTAGCTACCTCCACCTTACCCAGGAGCACCTCCAGCTTGTCGCTAAGCTCTGTCTTTATAGTCAGGATAGCGGGCTCATCAGACTGAATTCTGATGATCCTATGGTACAAGTGGCTGCCCAAAGCTCGGCTTCGGTTCTGCGAGTACCTGTCCTTCAACCTAGTGTACCTGTCAACAGCCACACCAAGTTCTTTCAGCTTTTCCTGAATAATTCTAAGTTCTGATTCCGGTGTAAATTCAGTTTCCAAAACTGCCTCTGCAGGACATTCTAACAATAAGCCACGAAGTTGTTTGCGCAGGGCTTCCACAGTACTAGCAGGAGTCTCAGAACGAATAGAAACCTCATATATAAGCTCATCCTTCAAGAGGGAGTGAAATTGTATATTGCGGTCCATGTTGATGTGAAAAGTTACTATTTGTAGCTAAAAATGTGTAAAAAGGAAATCAAACAGACTCTAAAACGCGAATTAACAGTGGTGACTTACAGTTCTTTACTTAAATTTGCTTAAATTTACTTAAATTCTTGAATGAAGTTATGATATTGACACAATGTAAGGTATTGCTAAAAAAAATAAAAAATGTAAAATCTCCAAAATTTCTACAAAATTATGCTTAGGCACACGCAGGCACAGTATTTATATCAATTACAATCACTAAAAAGTGGTACTCAGTACAGCAATACACCAAAATAATTCAAAATAAGTTTTCACAGTGTGATCCCGCAGCTAAAATTTGTCAAAGTTAAATTTCACTAAAATTCCATAAAATATTTGCAAAAACCACAATAAATTGGCACAGTCACATGTAAAATATTATAGTCCTGCTTAAGGATGCAAAATAAATACAAATAAACACTAAAAATTTAAAAGCATGATGCAACATACCCTCAAACTGACATGTGATTGTTCAACTTTCACGTAAAATTATGTGAAATTTGAAAAATAATTACAACAATGTTCTTTGGGAAGAAAAGGAATGCACTTATCACTGATTAATACTGATATAAGGCTAATTCACACTTATTAAATTAAAGTAATACTTCAAAATTTAAAGTTACAAGTTTTTTAGAAGAAAAAAAAAATCTCCAGTGGTGACCTCTACCCAATCAGCCAAATTCCCCATGAAAATAAATATAAATTGGGCGCCATTTGTCAGTGTGTAAAATTAGAGGTTGCCCGGGTTTTACTCCCTGACAAAAAAAGAAAAGTAGAGGTTCGGCTAATCGGGTGTGAAAATAAAAATAATGATAGTTTGTTGGACTACTATGTTTTAATTACAAGCTTTTATATGTAACAACAGGAAACTATCTTTAACTCTTATTAAATGTAAATAAACAATATAGCTTTATTGTTAACCTCAATAAGGTTGGGTCAATCCTAGCGGCGCCAAGAGTGGTCTGTTGGAGCGTCCAGGTTTCACGCGCAACAGTAGCCTAGCAGATTGCCCACTAACTCTAGCTCAGCTTACTCAGGCTGTGGATTTCATCCACTATGACTACAGAATTATACAAATCCAAAATGGGGAAAATTATATATCAGAAAAGGTCACAAAAGGTCACCACCGGTAATATAATAGTAAATGAGTTTTCTACGGGTACAAGAATGTTATTTAAATTGAGATAAGAGGGTACTTGCGACACATCCTTGGAAGTTCCTGGCCTTCTTTGTCCTTGAAACCATGTGTCCTGCCTCTCCAAACCAACGGGGTTGAAGGTAGAAGAATATGACAAAAATAAAAAAAGACACGCCCAGGTGGCGCTCCAATAGAAAAATTCTCCGCCTGGGAGACCCAGCCACATGCACAGGATTGCTTGGGCCTAGTGCTGCTTGCTGGCTGGTCCACACGGCCGCGATTGTCCCAAAATCAGCACACCGTGTCAGAAGCCTTTATTTTCTTTAAGCCCGTCCAGGCCGTCTGCCCGACGCCCTGCCGGTCAGATCTATCGACATCGAAAAGCCTTTTTTTCCGATCGCTACGTGACTCCACAGGTATTTTCGCCTCCTTTTTCTTTGGCTGTCCAGAATCTCTCGGTGCCAAACACCCGAAACCAAATTACCCCTTTGAACGGTGGGAGATTTCCCCGCTTACAAGATTCCAATCTGCAGAAATCCAATGAAAATATAACTTGGTCTACAAAAATCCCTTAATGAAAAAAATACGACAATTCATTTTCACAATGAAAGCAGCGACCATTACGTTGTTGATATACCAAAAAAAACAATGCCATGCCAACATTACAAAACAATACTCCCCACAAACTTGGGAATTTGACAAAAAACTGTCACACTGAAACGTCAAAACGACAATAAATGTCACAGATAAAGCAAAACAAATAGTAATAGACAATTAGTATCAATAACCATAGACCACAAAAGGTGCGTTTCCCTATGCTTAGTAAAGGCAAAAAATAATAAATAAAATAAGAAATAATCACAACGTTACACTTATGAAAACCAAATGTCGCTGTGTAATTACGTCATAATAAGCGGTTGGTCACGGGGAACGGAGTAAAGTTCACTCATCCTCCATAGAAAAGGGAGGATCCTCCGACCACACGGGTGTTAACTCTGGGCACTTACCCAACGGTTGGTTTTGGGAAGTTATATGTATGCTAGTTGCACGGAAAACTCTGCTTGCGAGGTGTAGAATTCGTGTGACGTCAGAATGACGCGTTGTTTTTTTGTGGCGTTTGTAGGGACCGCTACAGTCAGCATAGGCGGAGTCATAATAAAGGGATTATAGTGTACTAGGTTATTAAAATTTCTTCCCCAGAAATTCTCGCTCGCCTACCACCAGTGCCGCTGGAACTACGTCGACGAAGACGACGTGCGCGGCGTCGACAACAACTTTGACGTCCACGACATACCCGCTGACGTCATCTGGCTCGACATTGAATATACCGACAGGAAGAAGTGAGTTCTATAACAATAATACCAAACAAGTTTAGCCAAAATCAGCAGTTAGACTGGTAAAGTGGAACCCAGACTCCAAAGCTGAATAAGCTTCGGATGCGACTGGGATTAACGCCGATATGATGATGATGATGATGATGATGATCAGACTGTTATTATACAATGGTGTTTCTTTTCTTGTCTGTGTGTGCTTCGGAAAGCACGTTAAGCCGGTGGTCCCAGTTGCCATACTAATTAAATAAAGAATCTATGTCCAAAATTTCAAAAAGATATCATGAAAATTGCATCACCTCGCTCAACTGCCGTCATCCTTCCTATTCCTTAGTTTTTTAAGTGGATAGGCTTAATAAACTAGTGCGCTTTACCATCAACGATTGCATCACTGCTTACCATCATGCGGGATTGCAGTCAAGCACTAGTTTATCATTATTAAATAGTAAGTTATGAGCCTGTTATCTTACCTGGTTGTCCCACCAAAACTATGGTCAACCCACCGCTCTCTCCCCGCGCCTTTGCGCACGCGCTTAGTACTAAGATCTACCGTCAACACTCTGTTGGGCGCTTGGTAACCATACTGCAACTATTTCTAAATGTATTTGAGAAAAAAATATAACATGGTGTAAAAATGATTGGAATCGATTCAGTTGCTTTTTCAGAAAAACTATACAGGTTTCGTATAAAAAAAAAATTACATTGTATATGATGATTATAGCCATTCCAATACTTACATTCGATCCAGCCGTCCCTTGCTGTCCTCTCTAGCGACGCCCTAAGCCGAGGTTCGTACCCCACAGGGGGTGCCCTTAGTGCGTAGTCGCCCAATTTTAATTTAGTTTTAAGTGCCCCTGACTGGAGGCTTTAATTTTAATTAAGGCATCCACAGGAAAGTCCGGTTAAGTAGTTACGGCCTCTAATGGCCACCTACGAGATGCCATATAAAAAAAACACATTCCAATACGCAATATTTGAAGCAAATAAACGGTCAGAAATTTACTGTATTGCGAGATCATCTTGATTAAAATCCTGACCACAGTTTTGTTAGGACATCAGCTTATTCGCATTCATCCTTTTCCCACAGGTACTTCACATGGGACCCGCTCAAGTTCCCGACCCCGGCTGAAATGGTAGCCAACTTAACAGCCAAGGGTCGGAAGTTGGTGACCATCATAGATCCTCATATCAAGAGGGAAGCTGGTTACTTCCTACATGAAGATGCTACTGAATTGGGATATTATGTTAAAGATAAAGATGGCAAGGATTATGAAGGTAAGTCAAAAATTTGCCTAACTCTGCTCTCAATTATTATGTTGTCAGCTTTCAGTCTTACTGGATTTTATTTTTTTCGGGGAAACTTACAGCTAATATAAACAGCGTTCTTAAGCAATATACATTTGAAGGCCATTTAATCCTTAACCGAAATTGCTAAATTGTTCTACATTACTGGGGACTTGGGTCCAGATGGACCCTTCTAAGGTCAAGCTATACATACGACCTAATAATTCTAAGGTCGAGCTATACATACGACCTAATACTTCGAAGGTCGAGCTATACATACGACCTAATGCTACTAAGGCCGAGCTGTACATATGACCTAATGCTTCTAAGGTCGAGCTGTACAATGTACATACGACCTAATGCTTCTAAAGTCGAGCTATACGTACGACCTACTGCTTCTAAGATCGAGCTATAGATACGACCTAATACTTCTAAGGTGGAGCTATACATACGACCTAATGCTTCTAAGGTCGAGCTATACATACGACCTAATACTTCTAAGGTCGAGCTATACATACGACCTAATACTTCTAAGGTCGAGCTATACATACGACCTAATGCTTCTAAGGTCGAGCTATACATACGACCTAATACTTCTAAGGTCGAGCTATATATGCGACCTAATGTTTCTAAGGTCGAGCTATACATACGACCCTAATACTTCTAAGGTCGAGCTGTACATACGACCTAATACTCCTAAGGTCGAGCTATACATACGACCTAATGTTTCTAAGGTCGAGCTATACATACGACCTAATACTTCTAAGGTCGAGCTATACATACGAACTAATGCTTCTAAGGTCGAACTATACATACCACCTAATGCTTCTAAGGTCGAGCTATCCATACGACCTAATACAGTGGAACCTCGTTAAGTCCAACCTCGATAAGTTTACGATTGATCACGAGACGTCACGTGGTCAATCGTTTTCGTTATTGGTTGGATTGGTATAAGATTTCGTTTCGTTATAAAACGAAGTTGTGTTGCGATGTGTGCCGGGTACGATGCGCCAAATGTTGTGTCGGGAGTTTGGTCGTGGAGGGTCTCCAGATCAATCTCCCTCTGGCACAGCATCGTTGGTCGTGTTATTGGGTTTAACATTGCTACACCTCGCTCAACTGCCGTCTTCCTTCCTATTCACTAAGTTTTTTTTAAGTGAATAGGCTAATAAAACTAGCGCACTTTATCATCAACGATTGCAACACTGCTTACCATCAGCCAGGATTGCGGTCAAGCACGAATTTATAATTACTAAATTTTTTTTTTAATCCTCTACCTAGGCTGGTGCTGGCCCGGCTCCTCATCTTACCTGGACTTTTTCAACCCCGCCGTGAGCAAGTACTACGCAGAGAGGTACCAGTTCAACAACTTCCAAGGTACAAGCAAGGACGTACATGTGTGGAACGACATGAACGAGCCTAGTGTGAGTATTAGACTGAAACGGATACTTATTTAACAGGATATCCGATCTGTTAATATATCTGACTAGCAGTCGCCAGCGACTTCGTTCGCGTGGAGTTAGTTATGCTCCGCTCCTATTGGTCGCAGCGTGATGTTATATAGCCTAAAGCCTTCCTGGAGTAATGGGCTATCCAACGCAAAAAGAATTTTTCAAATCGGTCCAGTAGTTCCCGAGATTAGCGCCAACAAACTCTTCAGCTTTATATATTAGTATAGATATTGAATATTAGACTATCTAAGAATGTTGAATATTTAGTTACCTAATAGTACAACTGACGACACGGTTGGTGCAGAGGCTGAGCGATCGACTGCTGCGCTGTCGCGGGATCGATCCCCGCACGGAACAAATATTTGTATGGACTACAGTAGGCCTAGTATGAGTTTTCATTACGAGACTCGATCGTCGATATCGAGCGCGTTTGGCGCTCTCATTGGTTGAGAGTTCTTACAACCTTGAGGCGGGCCAATCGATGAGTCAAAACGCGGTAGATATCGACGATCCATTTTCGTAATGAAAACTCATACTAGGTCTACAGGTAGTTGTTCCGGGTCTGGTTCTTTGTGAATGTGAGTTTTAATTGTTTGTAAACGCACCCAGGATACAGGAGTAATTCCTAGTGTGGGACAACGTTCGTGATAAATAAGTAATATCCGGCTATTTAATAGGTAGGATACTTTATTAATACGTCGACCCTCTGGTAAGCAAGTAGTTACAGAGGTACCAGTTTAACTAAACTTGCCTAGTATAAACAAGGAAGTCAGTCACCAAAGAAGATAAGTAACCGGCTCCCTAATCAGCGAACACATTTTTGTCAAATGTTTGCTACTAGTTGGGATCGTTTGGACTGCAAACGATCCCAACTAGTCGCAATCATCATCATCATCATCAGCTCCTACTCGTCCACTGCTGGACATAGGCCTCCTTCATGGCACGCCAACAAGCTCGATCCTGAGCAGTCTCCGCCAGCCACTACCAGCCACCTTTCCGATGTCGTCGCTCCATCTCGCCCAAGGGCGTCCCACGCTACGTTTGCCGAGACGCGGTCTCCACTCGAGGACTCGTTTACCCCAACGGTTGTCGGTCCTGCGGCATATATGACCAGCCCATTGCCACTTCAGCTTACTAATCCTCTCAGCTATGTCGGTGACTCTGGTCCTCTGGTCTAGTCGCAATCATTTGACAAAAATGTGTTCGCCGATTAGGGTCAGGTTCAGCAGTTGTTATAGTTGAATTTAAGTAAGAAACTTTAATAAAGAATTAAATTTAATTTTATAAATTAAGTGTTTGTTTTATATTAAGTAAATTTTATTTTATTTATTTTACCATTTATGTAAACAGACAAGTGGACATGGGTACATATATTACAGCTGACATTTACAGCACAGCTCTTCTCATAATCGTAATTTAATTATAATATTGTAAAAAAATGTATATAAAATTCCCCTATGATTGGTTTACTTAACCCCGAATTTCCAAACGAAACTCAACCTCCAAACATCAATCTGAAAGCACGGAGCAAGAAGCTTGGTGTTGTACATCCTCATACTAGTTCAATTTAAACAAATATCTACTTTATTTCAATGACAATAGAGATGTTTCCTGGGTAAAAAGAAATTGATTCTATTTAGTCCGTCATTCAGATTATAGAATAATATTAGATACGTATATTTTGTTTTATCAAATCAATAACAATTGACAAATATAAAAGGCATCAAAGATCTGGAGTGGTGACTGGTGACGTCACTGCTCGTTAATAAGTGTAGCGTGTGTGACATCACACGTGTTTTCAACGCACTGTGTCGTCTTTATTTTTTGTTTATATATAATATAACATTTTACGTAATCATCATAGTAACAATACTAATGAATTTTGAAATAATCATTTCTTCCCGCGAATTAATTCCAATTTCCCCGAAATTTGGTATTTTTTTAAAAAGTGACAACACCGGTATTATTATGAGCGAATAGCGATGCGACCAAGTGCCGCGTGCCCTGCCCCCCGCCGCCCGCCGAAAGGTTGCTTACCGCACATGTATTAAGTTACCTCTTTCAACGAAATAATATACTTAATATATTAACAAAATAGTGTTCTTAATTGAGAGGTTTCGTTGTGAAAATAATCAATAATCACCTCACGATTTTATCAAAATATTTTGTACGACACAGGTATTCAACGGCCCCGAGATCACTATGCCTAAGGATTGTCGTCACTACAAGCCTCCTCAGGATGGCAATGACGGACTCGCTGCTTTTTGGGAACACAGGTAACATCTACTTCTACAATGGTTATCTTGTATGAAATGACTCAGACTTGACGGATGTTTATAAATTAATAATAATAATATTTATTTCTCATTTAACAAAAATTTACTGATAAGCGTCCACAAGAACAAAACATAATACTTTATTCTACGATTTAACGATTCTGCACCCTAATTGCATAATACAGTATTATTGTCAATTTTAATCAGTTTAAAAAATATGACTTATCTATTGGTGCATACAGGATGTCCCAAAAATCGACGATAAACCGGAAGCACGAGATAGACCAAGTCATTCCAACTATGAGAAAAAAGAAAAAGAAATCTAGACCCCGTGGTTACGAAAATACAGGTATTTAAAAAAAATACCTAAAATCAACACCTATGATGATCATTTCAACCTTGTTGCTACAGCTTGAATACTTATTTATGACTTAGATTGCTGGTTTCCTTCCTACAACTCGTGCTTTGTGTATTGGACTTGAATACCTACCTACCGTGATTTGGGTTGTTGTTATTATCGAACTTCACAAGTAGGTATTCAAGTCCAATAAATCAATGCCAGAGGTCGTTAGTACGAAATCACAGTGAACAAATATGGAAACGAGCGCAGTAGATGAACGAACGAAACGCACTGACTGCTTGTATGTATGCCGAGCAAAACATTACATCTTGTAGCAACAAGGTTGAAAAGATCATCACAGGGCGTTGATTTTAAGTATTTTTTAAAAATACCTATATTTTCGTAACCACGGTGTCTAGATTTTTTTTCTTTCTTTTTTTCATAGTTGGAATGCCTTGGTCTATCTCCTGCTTCCGATTTATCGTTGATTTTGGGACAACCTGTATATTCGAAAAATATGTTTGCTCAGCAATATTAACACCGCAATGAATGTTGTTGAACTGTTATGAATGAAACCCATCGCTAACAGATAGTGTGTTACACAGTTACCCTTCTGGACAAAAGTATTTGATATTTTTCGGTTGCACTTGTACAAACAACAGCTCATCAAGCTACTACAACTGGTAAATGTTTCTATTAGATTTTCAATTTTATAGCCAAAACATTTAGGCACAAGTTTGTGAATATTTGTCAGTTTAGGGTAGCTTGATCTAACGTCTGTACATCAAAGAATTCGCAATATAATATGCGCTTACGCAGGCGATCGATATTAAGCAGCCATTTTAAAGACGATACAGCCACTCTTATCAACAATGTTAAGGTCAGCTTCCAATCTAACCAGATGTTGCTGCACCAGTGTCTTGCATGAAACGGCTGCTCTTCTGAACTCCAATACCCAGTTACTGGGTAATACGGTATCCCTGGATAAGTTAACTTCTTACTTGACTGGTTGTGAGACTGACTGCCGAAGTACAGCGGCTATTGTCACTACGCAAACATACGTTATTAAGCAATATACGTAATTATAACGTAAATTATTGTAACATTTTCATTTTTAATGTCTGGACTTGAAAAAAGACGATGATCCCTAAGTTTGTTTCGGCTATTTCTTTCAAAGGTAATATCAAAGGTAGTAGTTAGGAAATGCCGGCTTCACCAAGTAAAAAAAAAAAACATGACGTGTAAAAGTGATTAGTGATCCTACTTGCTTAATACACGATTTCATTTCATACAAAATATTGGTCTCAAACATAAACCTATCTTCGGCGTTCGGTATAGGGTGAGATGTCCAACAGTGAACCAGTGGTACACATTGAGCCACCCTTCTTACTTTGTACACGCTACGTTTTCGAACCGTGCTTGGACACGAATATACTCAGTTTTTACTGCCGCGCCTGCTGGTCAGTCGGGAACTAGCTAGCGTCAAAGACGTCCGCTTGGCGGATCGCAATACGATTTTCGACGATAAAACGCAATAAAACGTAAGTATTACCTTTTCGTATTACTTCTGTTATGTTTATTCATATTATGTGACATTTATTATACCTATTATAGCGTTTATTTGGCTATCGTATACAACTGAAATTACTACAGTAACTCTTTTCATTTGTTTTTAACATCACCTTAAACGTTGAATGGTGGGTGTAGTACACAGTGAACCACGAACGTAATTGGAACAGTGAGCCGATTAATTTTATGCTGTTTTTGTTTCAGAATAGGGCGAATCAAAGCAGCGCCTAGGAAAATTGGAGGCCACAGAAAAGAACACATGTGTTGCTAGTAAAAAATGGACGTTTCGTATTTAAAATTAAAAAACTTTGTCAAAATAAATTATTTGATTACTTAGTAACATTTACAAGGCGTTTTATTGCTTCACCTTTAGTTTTGAAGCATATATAGTCATAATTTGCCGTAAAATAAATAGGAAGCTTCACTGTATACATATTGGTTCACTGTTGACCTGGCCCCGGTTCAGAGTGTCCCAAGTGGTGGACTCAGTGAGCCATTTGCCATCTTTTAAAAAAAACTTAAATATATTCTACCTTATTACGTTTGGTTCTAAAATTAAAATGCCAAATTATAGCCAGATATATAGGCAGTCCAATAGTAAAGAAAAATCTTCATTATCTTTAGAACCAGCTGAGCTATGAATCTGCAACTTTTTCATGGTTCACTGTTGGACACCTCACCCTAAGGCTTATTTTTAAACTGAATATTATAATCTCTTAACACAGACACGTCCACAACGAGTATGGTCTATGGAACATCCATGCGACCCACGATGGAATGTTGCTGCGATCTGACAGCAAGTACAGACCCTTCATTCTGACACGATCTGCCTTCGCCGGCACCCAGAGGTAAGAATTCACACTTTTAGCGTATTAATTTATATAAATTCTTTCGGTGGTAGGCCATAACATCGGCTGCCGGCAGAAGTTGCCACCCACCAGACAAAGTCTTGCCCCCAAGCGATTCGTCGTGTTCTGTCTGGTGAGGCCGTACGGAGAACGGGTCTGAGCAGTTGTGATGCGATGTGTGCCGGGTACGATGCGCCAAATGTTGTTGTGTCGGGAGTTTGGTCGTGGAGAGTCTCCAGATTAATCTCCCTCTGACGCAGCATCGTTGGTCGTGTTGTTGGGTTTAACATTGCATCACCTCGCTCAACTGTCGTCATCCTTCCTATTCCTAAGTTTTTTTAAGGAATAGGCTTAATAAACTAGTGCGCTTTACCATCAACGATTGCATCACTGCTTAGCTGCTCAGGCGGGATTGCAGTCAAGCGCTAGTTTATAATTATTAAAAAAAAATGTATATGAGGAACAGGGTGTAAACTCATCTTACATAGGAAATGGGAGGATCCTCCGACCAGATAGGTGTTGTATGTGGCGGGCAACTGCCTAACGGTTGATGACGGGAAGTTGTATGTATGCTAGTTACGCTGTACAATCTGCTTGAGATATATAGGATTTTCTGTTTTAACAAACATATAAACTCGCATACACAAACAACCAGACCCCCTTTTTTTTTCGGGGTGGAAATCCTCAATGGATGTCCGCCGCCCTGGGGTGGGCGACGGGGTCTGTCAGACTCTTACTGAATAGCATGTATGCATTCAGAAACTGTAGATGAGTTCACTGTCAATCCTTACTAATATTATAAATGGGAAAGTGAGTTTGTTTGTTAGTTTGTTCCGCTTTCACGCCGTAACTACTGAACCGATTGCTTTGAAATTTGTCAGACGTAAAGTTAGAAGTCCGGATTATACAGTATGTTAAATAACAGAGGGCGTTCCCTTAAACTCGTTAATATATATCATTAATAGATTAAAATAAAATTATCAGCATAGAAAAATAAGCATAAAATAATCCGAATAAAAAAAATATAATTGAAAATAAATTTGAAACCTCCTGTTTTAAATCAAAATAGTAGCGCGAATAGTATCTACCTAACGTTTCATTGCCCAAACTGGCAACGTCGCTTACAAAGCGCGCGATGCCGAGCCGGCCGAACGGAACGCGTCATTGACCTTGGACTGTGAAGGACCTACCTATTCGCGAGAGATAGAGATAGAGATAGAGCGGTGGGTGGTACATAGTACGACAAGCATACAGTGTTATGAAAAACCAAAATTAATTTACTCTTAAAAATAATGTACCGCTAATAAATAGCCTGCGGTTAAGTTTGAGGAAATTTTAATTTGTTAAAACACAGTTTAGGCTAGGATTAAAATGATAATGACGTATTACACATTAGGAAGTAAATGTTTTCTCCAATAATAGAGATTTAAAAACCTTTTATGTAGTTACCTTCGTAATACCTAAGTACTAGTATACACTTCTGAACTTATTAATTTTGTGGCACAGTCGTTTAGTGTTATTTTTTTTATTTTAATATTTTCGATATGTTTTAGGTGTTAAGAAACATTTAAATACCTAATGTTAAAACTTACCTAGATTTTAAACTGCTCGATATGCTGACCAATCACCGATATGCAAACCAAGCAGATTTTGCACTTTATGAAGGGAGTACGGATGCTGCTTGTCTTTCTTTAAAATTTTAAAGGCTGCGACGTGACTCATGTTAAAAAGGCGGCCGGCTCTTCTAGTGCTTGAACCGGGCTCCTCCTCAAAATGCCATAGCACGTTCTCTTCTTGACGCACAGAGGCACAGACGCACCATCATAATTACACTCAGCATAAATGAGCACTATGTTCACATACTCCTGAGCACTGAACTGATAACGCGGCATTTTTCACAAGAATGACGCAAGACGTTGCAATGCGAAATTAGCACGTCCGGTCAGCGCGTGAGATTACTACCGAATGAAATTAGGGGTGGACATTCGGGGGCAGGGGACGGGGCTGCACACATCAAGCATACGCGGCTCGTCATTCATAAATAAATTGCGACGTTGCCGTCTTTCAAGTTCGCGTGTACAGTGTGTTTCTTTTACATGTCAATTTAAAATTTTTATTGAAAATTTTCATATTGAAAAAATTTTAAAACATTTTGTTTTCGAATGGAAATATTTTTTTAGCATGTATGTATGCTATACTATTTCGGGTTAACGGGAACGCCCTCTGTTAGTTAACATACTGTATAATAGGGTTTTTATCCCGGAAAAATTTGATGTTTCCGAGGGATATCTAAAAAGCGCTATATAACTGAACTCCACGCGGGCGAAGCCGCGGTCGGAAAGCTAGTTCAATACAGGATGTATCTGACATCGTAACGCAAACTTCGCGAAAATGCTAGATCGCATGCCACAAATAAAATTATGATAGTCATTTATGAACGGTTACAGAATTCACAGTGTTAAAAAAAAAGTGTTGGCTCGGCCTTTGAACGTTGCAAGCTTGCCGCCGTGCGGGTTTGTAGGTATGACATTGATCCCTGATGGGAACTGTATTAAATCAGCTGATAAGATAGTTTTTCGAGTTTTGTTTTCATTGCGCGTTTTTGTGTAAGTAACGAAATAATTAATTTTTACGTTAAAATCTTATTGGGTTATAAAAGTATAGCAATTATGAACAGTCTAAAGTGAAAAAAACTACATATATTTTTCAATCATGATAAAGCCGACGAAAAATTCCACCACTGGGGGGTTCAGAATCATGTACTGGATCCATGGTTTTCGTTTGTGCGTCGATGTCGGATACACCCTTTATAATCGGCTCCGTATTCCATCTGACTTATTTTCTTCAGATACGCAGCAGTATGGACAGGGGACAATGCGGCAGAATGGGGCTTCCTCGCTGTCTCTGTACCAATGTGCCTCTCTCTCGCCGCCGCTGGTATTAGCTTTTGTGGCTCCGATGTCGGTGGATTCTTCAAGTACCCTGAGGCGGAGCTCATGACGAGATGGTATCAGGTATGTCTAATATACTTAATAAAAATCTCTGACAGACCAGCCCCCTAATCAGCGAACACATTTTTGTCAAATGATTGCGACTAGTTGGGATCGTTCAGACCGCCCATTGGTCCGTTCGGACCAAACGATCCCAACTAGTCGCAATCATTTGACAAAAATGTGTTCGCCGATTAGGGGCGGCTAACCTATTGGATCTAGAAGCATCAAATTTTGCATTAGAGTTCACCTTATACGTGGGACGCTCAGTTTTCCGATAATATTTTTTTTTTTTTTTTTTTTTTTTTTGTGTTATATTATTTTGTTATTATGATCCAGACGACAGCACATCATGCTACTTCAATCTCATTGACTACAATCACTCAAGCTACTACAATATCTCATCTAATATCTCATTGGTTGAGAGTTCTTACAACCTTGAAGCGGGCCGATCGATGAGTCAAACGCGCTTGATATCGAATGTTAGGTCACTCCACTCTGAAATTTCTCAATGCATGTTTTGTGGGCCCATGCAACGCAGCCTTTTGTATGTCCGTTGGCACTACCTTTTTTTTTAATAATTATAAACTAGTACTTGACCGCAAACCCGCCTGATGCAATCATTGATGGTAAAGCGCGCTAGCTTCCTTCCAATTCACTCAAAAAAAATCCGAGTGAATAGGAAGAAAGACGGCAGTTGAGCGAGGTGATGCAATGTTAACCCAACGACACGACCAACGATACTCACACGTATTAATAATATCCTACCTATGTTGTTTCCAGGCAGGCGCCTTCCAGCCGTTCTTCCGTGCTCACTCCCACATCGAGACCAAGCGCCGCGAGCCCTGGCTGTACGAACCTGCCACCACCGCGCTTATCAGGGATGCTAACAGGCGACGATATGCTCTTATTGACTTCTGGTAACTATCCTAGAAATAACAAAAAAAAATTCTATACAATATGTAAAGAAAACCCCGTCCGACCCATAAGGATAATAAACGTTAGGTAACCACATGACTAAATAAAATATGAAATTTTACATAATCATCATAGTAACAATAGTAATGAATTTTGAAATAATCCTTTTTTCGCAATTAATTCCAACTGCCCCAAAATTTGATATTTTTTTAACAAGTGACAACACCATTTTTGACGGTATTATTATGAGCGAATAGTGATGCGACCGCGTGCCCTGCTCCCCTTCGCCCGCGCATGTATTGCCTACCGCAGATGTATTAATTTACCTCCTTTTCCAGGTGTGTATGCATTAGTAGAATTAGTTATCGATACCTAACAATACCTTCACGGATCGGAAAGGGTTTTGTTGGAAATAATTAATAAAGAATTATAAGTTTAACAACGTTTAATGCACGGTATAGTACATTACGATATTAGTGCGTAATGATGGTTATAACATGCGAGGCGGAATTTCAGCCCGAGCCGAAGGCGAGGGTGTAATTGAGCCGAGCATGTTATAACCAATACGCACGTATATCGTACGACGTTTTTTAACACACTTGCGAGGAAACAGAAAAAAAGATATTCAGAATACAAGTACAAAGAAAAGAAAATTTGAGAAAAATGGCGCGAGGTTTATTTTCTGCCATAGCTGCGTGAAAATGTTGGCAAAGACCGAATAAACTGTTTTTTTTTTACAAATACTCATTTAAATACAAACAAATACAAATTTATTTATTTCAAATAGGACATCAGTTATTTTAAATAAACTCAATCTGTGAATGCACACTGTTGCTTTCCCGCCATTAATATTATTATTTGCCATTTTAAATATGGAACAGCGCGCTGCTCACTGGCTAGAGCCACGCGGCGGCGATCAGTTCCATAATTATTTGAAATGACAAATAATGCTGTTATGGAATTTGTATGGACTATAACTTAACTATTTGCTTTGATAACACACGCGTTTATTATGGCCCGCTTTACATATTTAAAACCGGTGGGATTACATCAGCTTTACGAGCAAGGGTGTTAAAATAGTACATTACGATATTAGTGCGTAATGATGGTTATAATATGCGAGGCGGAATTTCAGCCCGAGCCGAAGGCGAGGGTGTAATTGAGCCGAGCATGTTATAACCAATACGCACGTATATCGTACGACGTTTTTTAACACACTTGCGAGGAAACAGAAAAAAAAAGTATTTTATATTTTGTCCATTTTAAATAAGCTCAATCTGTGAATGCACACTGTTGCTTTCCCGCCATTAGTATTATTATTTGCCATTTCAAATATGGAACAGCGCGCAGCGCGAGCCGTGCGGCGGCGATCAGTTCCATAGTTACTTGAAATGGAAAATAATGCTGTTATGGAAAATAATGCTGTTATGGACTATAACTTAACTATTTGCTTTGATAAAACACGCGTTTGTTATGGCCTGCTTTACATATTTAAAACCGGTGGAATTACATCAGCTTTACGAGCAAGGGTGTTAAAAAAGATTTTACAGAACAGAACACACTAGCGCCACACGTTAATATATATGAACTAAAAAGTTACGTTTAGAAACAAGTGAATTGATTGATGTTTACTATTTCAATAGTTTTCTTTACATATTGTATTTATGATATTAATATTTTGAGAGTTCTTGAAATATTCAACAAGCACCTCACAAAACTAACTCTCGCTCCAGGTACACACTATTCTACGAGCATTCTATTGACGGCCTGCCTGTGATGAGGCCTCTGTTCCAGGAGTACCCCACTGAGGAAGATACCTTCACCATTGATGATGAATACTTGCTTGGTAAGTGGACATTATCATTTAAACTGGAGTCGTTCTACGGCTAGCACTGCTGAGTGATAATAGACGAAAGTCGGCGATTATAGAACATCATCATCATCAACCTTTTTATCGTCCCACTGCTGGGCACAGGTCTCCTCTCATACAGAGAAGGATTGAGCGTAATCATCACGCTCGCTCGACTATAGAACATATTTAAACACAATTAGAATATTTTCAGTAAATCTCCTCCTTCAGCCTATAAAGGTCCACTGGTGGACAAAGGTCTCCCCCAAGGCTTTCCACGATGACCGGTCTTGTGCGCCCGCATCCATGGGCTTCCCGCGACCTTCACCAGGTCAGCAGTCCACCTTGTTGGGGTCCTCCAAAATACTGCTACTAAAATACCGTATTATGGTATTTTATTAGCAGTATTTTCTACTGCTTTTGTACACTTTTTAATCGGAGGAGGCTCACAAACCAACACGTATTTTTTATCCAAAGCCATAAAACGTATACCACGCTATAACGAACAATATAGACGAGAACGTATTTTTATTGAATACTAGTTTTCCGCCCGCGGCTTCGCCCGCGTGGAATTCGGTTATATCGTGCTTTTTAGATTTCCCTCGGGAATATTTTTCATTAAAAGGTAGCCTATGTCCTTTCTCAGGGTCTAAAGATTGTCTGTACCAAATTTCATCAAAATCGGTTAAGCGGTTTAAGCGGGAAAGCGTAACAGACAGACAGACAAAGTTACTCTCACATTTATAATATTAGTATGGATGGATGTATGTAGAAAATCAACCGCATGGTGGCATATCCCCTGCACTGCGGCTCGTGAAACGTATATAACTGAATCTTCTTTTATTCCGAAAGTCCGCCTACTTCCCCTCTCAACCCGCTATCGCCCTACAATAGGCTATTTGACAGTATTCATTTTTTTTGAGATTTTTTGCTTTAATTGCATAAAATGAGGGTTCTTTATGTCAGTTACATGAGTTTTAATAAAAAATAATAACAATTAATATATCCAAAACACAAAGATATGTTTGGCTTTTTGTTTCTCGTGCCACACATTGTGAAACGATCGGGATTGGCATCAACGCTTGTTTTCGGCAAACTTATAAACTGTTTTTCGGGGGTTTTTATCGATTTATTTGTACAACCCGGTACAGCACACCACTTGTAAACCATTTTATTAGATAACAACAACAAATAATAAATAAAAACAAACACCACTGAGAACTGAAAACCGCTTGTGACGTCACTTACAAAGCACGACGCCATATTGCTGAATAAATCGTTTTCGCGGCTTATTTGAATTTTTATTTGCATATTTCTTACGAAATACGTATTTAAATTAAAAAAGATACTTTCGGTGAACTTCTTAACTGCAACCAAGTAATTCAAGATAAAAATTATAAATCTGTCAAATAGCCTATTACCACCAGGGTCTAAATATGCTGATGTTGGTTAGCGCATCACAACTTTGTATCAATAACGTAATGTTAATAATTGTGCATCTTGCACGCTTACTTGGGGAATCGATGTTAATCACTATAGTACACTAACTTCATTGATGTCTCAGAGATGACGAGCACGTAAACATAGTAGGGAGTGAGATTTCTGCGGAGCTGTACTTTTTTTTTATGAATTACTAGCTTTCCGCCCGCGGCTTCGCCCGCGTGGAGTCCGGTTATATCGCGCTTTTTAGATTTCCCTCGGGAATATCAATTTTTTCCGGGATAAAAGGTAGCCTATGTTCTTTCTCAGGGTCTAAAGATTGTCTGTGCCAAATTTCATCAAAATCGGTTGAGAGGTTTAAGCAGGAAAGCGTAACAGACAGACAGACAGAGTTACTTTCGCATTTATAATATTAGTATGGACTAGCGGCCGCCACCGACTTCGTATGCGTGGAGTTAGTTATGCTCCGCTCCTATTGGCCGCAGCATGATGTTATATAGCCTAAAGCCTTCCTGGATTAATGGTCTATCCAACGCAAAAATAATTTTTCAAATCGGACCAGTAGTTCCTGAGATTAGCGCATTCAAACAAACTCTTCAGGTTTATATATTATAGTATAGATAAAGTAGCGCTTGACCGCAATCCCGCCTGATGGTAATCAGTGATGCAATCATTGTTGGTAAAGTGCTCTAGTTTATTAAAAGCCTATTCACTCTAGTCTTGAAGACACTCAAATTGTAGTCCGATGGAAACACTGTATGTACAGATGTGATATTTTGTTGTCCCCAGGCAACGTGCTGCTAGTCCGGCCGGTGGTGGAGCCAGGAGTGACGTCGGTGAAGGTGTACCTGCCGGGCGCCGCCACCCGCTCGCTCTGGTACGACGTCGACACCTACCACGCGCACCACGCCAACGGGTACCTTACCTTCGACGTCACACTGTCTAAGGTATGCCGTCTTCTTCAGCTTATAGACGTCCACTGCTGGACAAAGGCCTCCCCCAAGGCTTTCCACGATGACCGGTCTTGTGCTGCCCGCATCCATCGGCTTCCCGCGACCTTCACCAAGTCATCGGTCCACCTTGTTGGTGGCCTCCGTACGCTTCGTCTTCTGGTACGTGGCCGCCACTCCAGAACCTTAATGCCACGTTCTACGAGCAATGTGCCGCGCCCACTGCCACTTAATTTTAGCGAATCGAAGAGCTATGTCGGTGACTATGGTTCTTCTGCAGATCTGCTCATTTCTGATTACATTAGGTATGTCTAACATTACAATTTCAGCCTATAATTTTTAATGAGAGAGAGTGAGCCGTAATCTACCCCGTGGTAGATGTCACAATATGTCTTCGAAGTCTTGGCTCTAGGACATGCCGGTTTCATCACGATCTTTTCCTTCACCGTATTGAGAACAGTGGTGATGAAATAATTTACACAAAGTAAAGCGCCTGATGAGGAACCTTACCGCTGTGCAACATTACCAGAGTAACAATGAAAATTCTTGCTCATCCTTCCCCTTATCAAACCAGCGTTTGGAAGGAGGTAAAGTGTGTATTGTGTAACTACAGTGAAACCTGGTTAAGTGAGAAATCAAGGGACCTGCAATGTCGTTTCACTTATAGAGGTATTCCACTTACCCGGTGTCTCAGATATACAGGTATAAATAAATATCTGTCTCATTTACAGAGGTTTTTCACGTAATGATAACGATTATAGCTTTCGTTTTGGCATTTTTCAAATAAATATCTGTATGATAGTAAAGCGAAACTAAAACTGAAGGTAATTGAAGCTCAAAATTTGTACTTACGTACTTGGATTACGTATGGAATTTGTGGGTAGAATAAGAATGAGTAAACAATGTTATCTCAGTTACAGAGGTTTATGCATATAAAATTTACTCGCTGTCTCAGTTATAGAGGTAACTATGATGATAAATCGAAAGAACAATTCCCAGATATAGAGGCTTACCTCATCCCACTAACAGAGGTGATTCAGTGCCAAAGTGTTGGGACCTAAATCAAATCAAATCGTTTATTGCAATCCATAATGTACAGTTACAGGTGGTAAAATATAATAATATAATATTGGAAACAATTATGGACCCTGTTGGGCACAGCAAGTTTTAAATAAGTAGAGAGAGGAAGAGCGCTTCATGTTTCCATTTATTTATTTATTTAGTTTTATATAATTCTTATTCATTTATTTTTATTAATTGTATAAGCATGAGTTCCAGTTATGGAGGTTTCTCACTTATCCAGGTCCCACTTAACCAAGTTTCACTGTACTAACTTCGTCTATTGGATTCACCGGCATAAGTTTCAATCCTGTGGGAATATCGAGACAAAAAGTCCTATGTATTAATCCTAGTTATAAACTTACATGGTGCCAAATTTTATCTAAATTGATCAAACCGTATGAGCGTGAAGATGTGACATAAATACAAACACACACACAAACTTTCACCTTTATAATATGAGTGTGATTTAATATAAATAAATTAGACTTCATAATTATTTTTATATTCCACTAACTTTCCGCCCGCGGCTTCGCCCGCGTGGACTTCGGTTGTATCGCGTTTTTAGATTTCCCTCGGGAATATCAAATTATTCCGGGATAAAAAATACCCTATTATTTAATCCGGACGTCTAACTTTACGTCTGCAAAATTTCCAAGCAATCGGTTCAGTAGTGACGGCGTGAAAGCGGCACAAACAAAGTCACTTTCCAAATTATTATATTAGTAAGGATTCAAAGGTACTATATAGACAAGTTGTGAGGATGTCCAGGGTCTGCTATTTTTATAAATTTGTCATTCCAACATGATTCCATTGCCATTATGGTCAATAAAAGTTTGTAATTTGCTTATTCATAATGATTGATCAGTTATCTTAGTCGTATCGTAATGGAATGGCGATAGAATGACATTGCCGTATTAAATGATTTTGTAAAAACTACTACCCAATTTGAACATTTATTAATATGGAGTGGAGTTTCAGTGATTGACCACTGGAAAGTCATAATGATGCCATTTTGTTAGTAGATTACGAAACTTGTCAAAATCGATCATTACGAGATCACTGATCGACCATTCTGGCATTATTGTAATAGCAAACTAGAGTCCCAGTAAGTGTTCTCGTTAATAACAGTCAAAGGCGTTCCTCAAAAGATCGATACTCCAAATACCATCCTTAAAAGTACAGATAACTAATTCAAAGTCTCGTTTGTTCCAGATCCCAGTGTTCCAACGCGGCGGTACTATAGTTCCTCGCAAGGAGCGCGTGCGACGTTCCTCTGCTCTCATGGCTGATGATCCTTACACGCTTGTAGTAGCCCTGGATGTTAATGTAAGTGATGTTTTGTTCATAACTATTCTAGTGGTGGTGCTGATAATACGACAATAAATGAAAACACGGACAATGCTGGTTCACAGAAATAATCCTAAACCATAGAAAAAAACCTAGCATCAAAAAAAAGATAAGGAAAAAAAAAAGACTGAGAATGTGTTGAGATACACGATGTTTAATTTATTGTCGTATTGTCATCAACACTTTGTATTTACATTCAAGCAGCATTGTTTTTTTTTTTTTTTTTTTTTTTTTTTTTTTTTTTTTTTTTTTGTTAAAAGAAAACAATGGCACTGAATTCTTCATCTTTTCTTCTCTTATGAAAAGCACAGATAAAATATTAGTTTGATTTTTATTGAATTTGTTTTAAACCTATTTGTAAAAAAAAAAACATCATTTATTCCCTTTTATCCTTCATGTGTTTCTGATATATTATTTTGTTTGTCAGGGTACCGCTCAAGGCTCACTGTACATCGACGACGGTGAAACCTATGAGTACTTGAATAACAAACATATCTACGCCAAACTTGCATTCGAAGCCAACGCCATGACTTATTCGTGAGTATTGTCATAAATTATTTTATTTATTTATTTGTACAATATGTAAAGAAAACCCCGTCCGATCCATAAGGATAATAAAGGTTACGTAAACACATGACCAAATAAAATTTTACTTAATCATTATAAACCAGTAACCATACCAATGAATTTTGAAATAATCTCTTTTTTTTTGGCAAATTAAATCCAACTTCCCCATAATTTGGTTTTTTTTTTTTAAGTGGCAACCCCATTTTTACGGTATTATTATGAGCGAATAGCGGTGCCCCCCTTCGCCCGCGCATGTATTGCCAACCGCACATGTATTAAGTTGCCTCTTTTTGCGAAATATTATTTTTATTTTTTAGGGGGATTTTTTTTTTATGTTTAGCCGGGCTTTGTGGACTTTAGTAGAATCAGTTATCGATACCTAACAATACCTTCACGGATCGGACAGGGTTTTCTTTACATATTTTATATACTTTATTGTACACCAAAACATACATCGATCAAAATATATTCAACACAACAAAACATATAACGGGTGGCCTTATCACTAATGTAATCTCTTCCAATGAATGGATAGAGATTCCCCCAAACCACAAATGGGACTGTCATTGTTGCAAATATTATAAATACAATAAATACTATACAGGGTGTATCTGACATCGTAACGCAAACTTCGCGAAAAGGCTGGACCGCATGCCACTAATAAAATAGGCTATTTGACAGATTTATAATTTTTATCTTGAATTACTTGGTTGCGGTTAAGAAGTTCACCCATAGTATTTTTTTTAATTTTAAATACGTATTTCGTAAGAAATATGCAAATAAAAATTCAAATAAGCCGCGAAAACGATATAATCAGCAATATGGCGTTGCGCCTGGTAAGTGACGTCACAAGCGGTTTTCGGTTCTCAGTGGTGTTTGTTTTTAGTTATTATTTGCTGTTGTTATCTAATAAAATGGTTTACAAGTGGTGTGCTGTACTGGGTTGCACAAATAAATCGATAAAAACCCCCGAAAAACAGTTTATAAGTTTGCCGAAAACAAGCGATGATGCGCGTATGACGTCATCGCGACATTAGCCAATCCGGATCGTTTCACAATGTGTGGCGCGAGAAACAAAAAGCCAAACATATTTTTGTGTTTTGGATATAATAATTGTTATTATTTTTTATTAAAACTCTTGTAAATGATATAAAGAACCCTCATTTTATGCAATTAAAGCAAAAAATCACAAATACTTGAATACTGTCAAATAGCCTATTATGATAGTCGTTGATGTCGTTAATGAACGGTTTCAGAATTCAGTGTTTAAAAAAATGTGTCACCACGACCTTTGAACGTTGCAAGCGTGCCGCCGTGCGGTTTTGCAGGTTTCGCAGGCGTTGATCCCTGATGTGAACTCTATTAAATCAGCTGATAAGATTTATACTTTTACTTTAAAATCTTATTGGGTTATAAAAGTACAGCAATTATGAACGGTCTAAAGTGAAAAAACTACATATATATTTTATAAAACCATGAAAAAGCCAATACCCTCCTGAAAAACTACAGACCGATATCCCTCCTGAGCCATGTCTACAAGCTGTTTTCTAGGGTCATCACGAATCGTCTCGCTCGCAGGTTCGACGACTTCCAGCCTCCCGAACAAGCAGGCTTCCGAAAAGGCTTTAGTACCATAGACCACATTCATACGCTGCGGCAAGTTATACAGAAGTCCGAGGAGTATAACAAACCACTATGCTTGGCGTTTGTGGACTATGAGAAGGCCTTCGATTCGATTGAGACTTGGGCGGTGCTACAGTCTCTCCAGCGGTGCCAAATTGACCATCGATACATTGAGGTGATAAAGTGTTTGTACAAAAAACGCCACCATGTCAGTCCGTCTCCAGGATCAGGACTCGAAACCGATCCAACTGCAGCGTGAAGTGAGACAAGGAGATGTCATATCTCCTAAATTGTTCACTGCTGCGTTGGAAGATGTCTTCAAGCTCCTGGACTGGAAAGGACTTGGCATCAACATCAACGGCGAGTACATCACTAATCTCCGCTTCGCAGATGATATCGTGGTCATGGCTGAGACCCTAGAAGACTTGGGCAAAATGCTCAATGACCTCAGCAGAGCTTCCCAACAAGTGGGTCTAAAAATGAACATGGATAAGACGAAGATCATGTCGAACTCTCATGTCGCACCCACTCCAATTGTAGTTGGTTGCTCTGCACTCGAAGTTGTTGACGAGTATATATACCTGGGACAGAAAGTCCAACTAGGTAGGTCCAACTTCGAGAAAGAGGTGTCTCCACCTCGGTTGGGCAGCGTTCGGGAGCTACGCTACATCTTCTCGTCGTCCAAGATACCACAGTGTCTCAAGACTAAAGTCTTTGACCAGTGTGTGTTGCCAGTGATGACTTACGGAACTGAAACGTGGTCGCTCACAATGGACCTCATACGAAGGCTCAGAGTCACACAAAGGGCAATGGAAAGAGCTATGCTAGGGGTTTCTCTGCGTGATCGAATCAGAAATGAGGAGATCCGCAGAAGAACCAAAGTCACCGACATAGCTCTGCGAGTCTCTAAACTCAAGTGGCAGTGGGCAGGGCACATTGCTCGTAGAACCGATGGCCGATGGGGCAGCAAGGTTCTGGAGTGGCGGCCACGTACTGGAAGACGCAGCGTAGGGAGACCCCAACAAGGTGGACCGATGACCTGGTGAAGGTCGCGGGAAGCCGATGGATGCGGGCAGCACAAGACCGGTCATCGTGGAAAGCCTTGGGGGAGGCCTTTGTCCAGCAGTGGACATCTATAGGCTGAGGAAGAAGGAAGATGAAAAAGCCGACGAAAAAGTCCACCACTGGAGGGTTCAGAATCATGTACTGGATCCATGGTACTCGTTTGTCGAACAACTTCACTCTCAACAAACTCAACTTCACTTTGATTTTATCCTTTTGATAGACTTGTCTGGCGTATAAACTCCATCCAACATCATCATCATCTCAGCGTTAATCCCACTCGCATCCGATGCTGTTTCAGCTTTGGAGTCTGGGGTCCGCTTTACCAGTCTAACTGCTGATTTTGGCTAAACTTCGATATTTTCCGTGAAGCGACTGCCTTCTGGCCTCTACAATCCGAAAGCAATTTCGAAGCATTGCAGTTAGACCAATTTTTGTACTTTTGAGGGCTCCAACAACCCGTAACGACTGGCAATAGATGTTCGTATGGCAACCGGGACCAACTAACGTGCTTTCCGAGGCACGACCAGACCAGTGCAAATATTCATATTCATGCATATAAATATTTGCACTGCGCAGGGATCGAACCCGCGCCTCGTTGCGCAGCGGCCGCGTTCGCTACCGCTACGCCACGGAGGTTGTCAACTATGCGAACATTTATTTGTAAACAGGTAGAATAATCGTGCAAATAATACCTTCTTTGCCTTATTCTAACCAATTATATTTCCCCCACAGTTTCATCGATGAGAACGCCCACTACCCGACCCGGTCCTGGGTAGAACGTATAGTCATAGCGGGCATCAAGACCCCCCCTAAGACTGCCAAGTTATTACAGGGGGGTAAACAGACCGCTCTACAGATGACGCTGCACAAAGGTAACGATGTATTGGTAGTTCGGAAACCTGCCGCCAACATGGCGCAGCCTTGGAAGATTACCTTCAGTTATTAGGTTTAGGCTAAGATATTGTAATGGCCGAATGATTAAATGTTACTTGATTTTGAGTTGGTGTTAAGTGTTTTTATGCTAAACCGGTTAAGCCTATACTCTCAGAGTACGGAATCGCAGCGTCTTAAACCAGAAATTAAATTCGTGATGTGGAAAATGCATTCATGATACACCTTTCATGTAAGGTCAACCGGGGCAATTGCGTCTTTGGGGCAATTGCGTTTAATCGAAGTTAATATCTATTTGAAAACCCACTCTCCTGCCATCTTGTTTTGTTTACTTTGAATAAAAAACTATAACGTATCGATGGCAGGAGAGGTAGGTTTTCAAATAGATTTAAAATAATGTCGATTAGACGCAATTGCCCCAAAGACGCAATTGCCCCGGTTGACCTTATTGTCAGTTTTTTAGAGTCATTGTTATGTTGAAGTACGATTAAACTGTAATACCGCCTTCAAGAGCAGCCGATGAGGCGGATCTTTCCTCTGTGAGAAAACTAATAAATTATCTGCTGCCACGAACCTTCGGAGGGTTAACATCTATAAGTTTATAGTATTGTAGATGATTAAGACCATATTAATGTCAAGTGACGTTTAAGTGTTCAGAGGTATTTATAGGTAGTTAAGAGTGTGTTCTCGCTGTAACTACTTGTATTATGTGGAATGGTTATAGTTTAGCTGCGTTCAGCCACTGGTTTTCAATCCGGGGTCGAGAAAATGAGTTCCTGACACGTGTCAGTGCACTTGGAAGTCCCTGAACCCCTTTGGATACAAGTGGAAAGATGTAAGTCCAACTTGGATACGTGGGGCTACCTGGACGGAACGGCAGTAGGGTGTGATTTTATTCTAATCTGTTGTAAATCATCTTTTAACTTCTTTTCTGCCCCTCTGCATCAAAGTGATCTCTGCGCTGCTACTGACGACAGGCACTGAAAGGGCCAAAAATATATAAACTTCAGTCGTGCCTTTCAACGAACGAAAAAAAACTAGACCTGTCAGTGCGTTTCGTTTGCAAGAAACTGACGTATGTCAAAAAAGCATTCTCTGGTCATAAAATCTAAAGTCATTTATTTAAATTAGGCTGAGGATCACCAGTTTTTGATCGTCAATATTACATATAAAACAGTCCATCAAAACCCGCCCTTCGCCACTTTTTAGTGGTTTCGTTGGGAAGAAGTGACGGCATAAATTCCCCATAGTTATCATAATAGCACTTTATTAAAAGTGCTATTATGATAACTATGTACGTATGTGTATATACGCGTGCGTATGTGTATGTATGTGTTTACATTAGTAAACATTCACCACCACTATGCGACCATAAACAAGGTAATCCAGGGCTGTATTTTCTCGTTTAGTTTTATGATTATGGAACGGACTGTAAACTAAAAAAAAACTAAGAGCCATGAGTTAAAACTCAAAAGTCCAGTGGTTTTAATGTAACGCGGTTAAATTGTAACCGAAAAAATTTGTTTTCGTTTTGACACTGTTTTGAATATTGGTATTTTTTTGTACGCAATGATCTTAATATGGTTTAATTAAAATATTTTTTAAACGTGCAAAAAAAAGAGAAAAGAAATGTGGAATTTGAAAAATAACCTTAGGTGGTATTCATAGTGCAATAAAAAATAAATCAATACCCCTATGTGTTGTAGTTAGATTGCGAACGGAGCCGCGGGATAAAGTTAGTGAAATATAATGTATAAAATGTTATATTTTGTAAGGGATATCTTAGGTAGTCTGCAGTTGACTGCAGACTGCGTTGGAAACTATTCGCTCCAATGAAGCGCACAAAACATACACATATTTAATTACAAATGTTTGTGCCTACGTGCTGTTAATGTTACGTTCTATGAAAAGATTAGGTTAGTAAACAGTGTCAAACCGAATGCAACACTATTACAAATAAATAAGGACGTGATTTGTATGTATCCTCAGTGAGCAGTCATTTTTCTTTTATTACACAAACGCATTATTTGCCCATTTCTACCATAAGATATAATTTGAACCTAAATTGAATTATATTTAATATGAGTTCTCATGTATGAAATTATCTGCCAGACAATGTTAATTGAAAATTATCTGGAGATGATGAAATACATAGGTTATGGAATGAACATCTTGTCAGCAATGACCAGTGATGGACCACTTCCAAAACGGTGAGAAAACGCTGGGTCCTAAAACCAAATTTGGAAGATGTAACATTGTTGATTACGGCGTACTCACTTTCAAAAAGAGAAGAGACTTGTGTCCCAGCAATGGGTATCTTTTAGCTTGATTATGTTATAACCCGCGCAGATAAAGAAAGGATCTGCAAATGGCGTCCGCTCGCATGCGTTCTCACTCACTCTCTATCGCTGTCTATAATCACACAGTGAAGTAAGCGCTGCAAAAAAAAAATCCTCGATCAGGATTCGCTTTCCAAGCTACTTTGATGCACTCAGAGTTATCGTTCATTTCGTTCCGCTAAAGTCTCTGTTATTTTGTTGTTTTTGTTGAGTTGAACAATCAAACTCAACAAAAACAACAGTAAAAACAAACACAACACCAAACAAGTAAAATGTCAAATTTACGTTGTAAATAACAATATTTACAACGTAAATTTGTCATTTTTCTATCTTAGCATTTGGTTTGTGATTGAACAGTGGCATGTTTTGTCAACCGTACCATAAGTATCCGCCGCCATTTTCAGACCTTTTCTTTATCTGCGCGGGTTATATAAGCAAAATATGTTGTTTGTGTAATAATACCTCCTATAGTTTTAATATTTAGTACACCTAACGTATTTTAGTCGCTATGTAAGATTTAAAGTACCTAATGGTGTTCTTTTTTAATTGATAAAAATATCTATCACTATTAACAAAATTCACAATACTTTCAAGTATTTGCACTTTTATTTTGAAGTTTATAAAAAAAATTAGGATTTTTTTATATTATGAACAAAAGATTTTTTTACGTTACGACCAATATGTATTTTATTCCATTTAGTAGAAGTTAGAAATCAAATTGTAAAATTATGCATGTAGTTGAATTTGGCTATGGTATAATACCTGCAATGATATTGTAAGTAAAAAGAGGTAGAAAAGTTATACGCGCCTAATTTTATTAATTTAAATATACTTTATTGAACATACAAGCTTCCTACAATTTGTTAAGTTTCTTTGATAGATTTTCAACTTTATCGCTAAAGCACTAAGGCTCAAGGTTGATTGAGGAAGTTGGACGGTTTCGGATTGCTTGATCTGACACCAAAAAAATACATTTATAAATATCAAACGCATCATAATATACAAAGCCTTATCGCTTTTTGCGATTTCGTTTTAGTCATCCGTTTTTTAATACATATCGAATTTTGGGTACATAACCTATCTACATTTTTTTTTTACTTCAAATATCATTGCCAACCACATTTAGTAAGTGACCGTAAATATGGCACATAGACTTCTAAGAAAAGTGCCGTTTTGTAGAAAGTCGTCTCTCTCTCTCATACCTGTGTAACTGTCTTTCTAAAGCATGAAGTGTCGTATTTACGCTTGTATGTCAACTTGTAACGGGTAAGAGGTAACGAAAGAATTTTATCGTATTTATGTGATAATAAAAGAAATTTTAATAAATACTGGTTTTTATTTATACTTCGCTGTTGTTTTTAGGGATACGTCAGGAAAGTAAGTCGTATTTAGTGCATTTAATTTCCGTTGGTATTAATATGGATATAAGATTAGGAGAAAGACAAGGAGGCCATGGATAGGTTATGTGAAAGAACTAGAAAGTGAATAATGAGATAATAGCTTAAAAATGTAGGAATGAAGAGGACAACAACCAATCGGTTGGGTCGGTTGGAATCGGTCGGATCGGTCAACTGGGGACCTACTAGTGTATGCCACTCACTTGTGGGGCGAGGCCCTCGAGAAGAATGGGGAAGCGATTGCTGTCTCCCTTGATGTCTCGAAGGCCTTCGACCGGGTTTGGCACGCTGGCCTTTTGAGTAAGTTTCCAGCGTACGGCATTTCCCCTAGCCTGACTGGCTGGGTAAAAGACTTCCTGACTGAACGGTCCCCCCGAGTTGTAGTCGACGGATGCTCTTCTGAGCCCATGTCAACTAATGCCGGTGTTCCTCAGGGGTCTGTTCTCTCTGCAACTCTGTTTCTGCTACATATTAACGATCTGCTGATGCCCGGTATCTATGGGTATGCAGATGACAGCACAGTTGTAGAGAGATACCTGCCGGATGCTCAGGGCTAGTAGGGAATCAATCCGGTCCGAAAGAGAGGCCATGGTTGAGCGAACGAGTGTTGCACTGCAGGCAGTGTCCGAATGGGGCAATGCCAATCTTGTAGCATTCAATGCCGCCAAAACACAGGCGTGTCTTTTCACCACCAAAAGGAGCCCGTTCACCTTGGCTCCTACTTTTCGGAATGTGTCCTTGGAGTGTTCCGACCGCCTTCAGCTTTTGGGAGTTGAGATTTCCTCGAACCTTAACTTTGGGCGGTTCATTGAGTCCAAGGCCAAGGTGGTTGCCAGGAAACTTGGCGTTATCGCAAAGGTTCGGCAGTACTTCACACCTGGGCAGCTTCTAATGTTATACAAAGCACAGGTCCGTTCGTGTGTGGAGTACTGCAGCCACATTTGGGCTGGTGCTGCCAAGTGTCACCTGGCCAGTTTGGATTCAGTGGAGAGACGTGCAAAGAGGCTGATTGGTGACCCTGATCTAACTCGATTTGGTCTCCAAAGCCTAGAGCACAGGCGTAGAGTAGCCAGCCTTTCGGTGTTCTATAGGATGCATTTCGGGGAGTGTGCGAGGGACTTCCATGATTTAATTCCCCATCTCCGTTCCACCAGCGGACGACCCGTCGTACGGCTGGTTTCCACCCTTACGTTGTTAACACCACTACGATCCGGACGAAGCGCTTCGCCTCCTCCTTTATACCGCGTATATCGAGGGACTGGAACAATTTGCCCGCGGCGGTGTTTCCGTCGGACTACAATTTGAGTGTCTTTAAGGCTAGAGTGAATAGGCTCTTAATAAACTAGTGCGCTGTACCATCAACGATTGCGTTACTGCTTACCATCAGGCAGGATTGCGGTCAAGCGCTGGTTTATAATTTGTAAAAAAAAAAAAAAAAAAACATACGATCCCAAGAAAATTTAAATGACTAATCTGATACTAATAATAACTAATATTATAAATAAGAAAATAACTAAATATAAATTTGAAACTAATGGCCAATGCTACATACATACATAGGTCCGGTCACGTAAAGAACCCTGGCGGTTATATTATAGTACTATAGGACATATCTGTGTGTGGCTACCATGAGTTTTCATTCCGAGACTAGATCGTCGATATCGGCCGTAGGGTTGTAACGGAGGCTTGTTAGCGGAGGCGGAGGCGGATGCGGAGGCGACGAGTCTCACCTCCGCGGATGCGGAGGTTAACGGAGGCGGAGGCGGAGGTGAAAGTACATATAGAAAAAATTGAAATTTATGCTTAATTAAAACAAAATTTTTATTTTAAATACGTACATTAATAGTAGTATACTTGGTGAAAAAAATATTACCTTCTTGTAATGAAAATTAAGGAGAAACAAATTGTGCTTGCCGCATTCCCGCCTCGCACTAGTTAATTCTTGACCATTTCGCGCTCAAACGCGGCCGGACGGTTGTCGAGCGTCGCAGCTTGCGCGTTATTTATTGCATAAATACGTAAATAAACCTCCGTTATAACTCCGCTAAAAATTGTGCGGAGGCGGAGGCGGAAGCGAAGATACGATTTCTTGCGGAACTTCCGCAGTAACGGAAGCGGAGGCGAAGCTCCGTTACAACCCTAATCGGCCGCGTTTGACGCTCTCATTGGTTGAGAGTTCTTACAACCTTGAAGCGGGCCAATCGATGAGTCAAACGCGGTCGATATCTACGATCGAGTCTCGGAATGAAAACTCATGGTAGCCACACTACTCGTGCGCAGACATTCACCCTCCAAGGTATTTTTACGTGACGTCAACTGTACTTGTATAAATACCTACCATCTCTAACGCCTCCGCAGCTGAATAAATTTGCATGACATTCGACACACTGGTGACTGGATATAACCTGCTGCTGCGTCATTCTCAATAATACCGATATTAATATATGATTGACGCATTCCATGGTTCCAATGGCGGTTGTTTCAACGTAACATATTACGTAGGTATGTCAAATAATAATGAATATACACGTTATAATGTAACAAGTACATAGCCGTAATTAGCCATAATTTTGTCATATTAATTTGAACCAACGCCTTTTTAGCGCCATTTTTGCCAAGTTAAAGTGAAACAACACAGACAGAGTAGGTATAAAAGAAACCACTAAATACTGTTGCTCAACAAACAATATATTTCCATTTCTTACACATTAACACTACTTTGAGAACTAACATAATATCAGGCACCGAAATACACAATAACTTATATTCCGCTTTCCACATACAACAGCGAAAGAGAACGGAAACAAGCGAATAGCGAGCTAGCAAATGTTTTTGATGATTATGGCTTCCTTGTATTCGACGTGTGTCTTTTGTGGTGCACTTTGAGCATCATTAAGGGCCTGCGCAGACGACGGACTTTTCTCCGCGGCGGAGAAAAAAGTACGCTCCGCGAATAAAAAGTCCACCGCGGTTTTACCGCGAACTCAACGCACACGGCGTACGGCCATTTGTTGCCCAGAAATGAGAAGCGAGAGCACACAACGCGGACTAAAGTCCGCCATGTGCGTTGCTTCGCCGAGTCACGCGAGTTCTATTTTATTCGGGGACTCCCCCGTACTTTTGTCCGGTCCGCTCTTTCTATGTCCTCGTTATTCGGGGACTTTTTGTACGCGGTACTTTTAATCCCTCGTTTGCGTTACTCGATACGAAAGTCCGCGGACAAAAATCCCTCATCTGCGTAGGCTATATGTTTGAGCAGTTTTCATTGATAAAATCTCCTAGTCTAGACTAGTATAACAAATTGAAGAGTTTGTACCTATGTTTGTTTGAACACGCTAGTCAGTCGAAACTAGGGTTGTAACGGAGCTTCGCCTCCGCCTCCGTTACTGCGGAAGTTCCGCAAGAAATCGTATCTTCGCTTCCGCCTCCGCCTCCGCACAATTTTATGCGGAGTTATAACGGAGGTTTATTTACGTATTTATAAAATAAATAACACGCAAGTTGCGACGCTCGACTACCGACCGGCACTCCGGCCGCGTTTGAGCGCGAATATTGTTATAGTTGATTCTTGACCATTCAAGAATCAACTAGTGCGAGGCGGGAATGCGGCAAACACAATTTGATTCTCCTTAATTCTCATTACAAGGAGGTAATATTTTTTTTTTACCAAGTAAGTATACTACTGTTAATGTACGTATTTAAAATAAACATTTTGTTTTAATTAACCATAAATTTCATTTTTTTCTATATGTATTTTCACCTCCACCTCCGCCTCCGTTAACCTCCGCATCCGCGGAGGTGAGACTCGTCGCCTCCGCATCCGCCTCCGCCTCCGCTAACAAGCCTCCGTTACAACCCTAGTCGAAACACAAGTCCTTTTTTCACAAAATCAGAATGATGGCGTGAACACGTAGCACGGCTCTATGATCCACTACTTAGTTGACGGACTAACGGTCAAACGGAATTTCTGATCCAATTTATTTTTACCGTTTTTGGTATACTGAAGGCGGAACACCTTTTCTCCGTCTGGTTTTAACGTCTCAAGATGTAGACTACTAGACTTGAACGCTTCGTAACTACAAAATTAGGCAGAAAACAGGTATAAAGTTGTAGGTGAAAACAAAAAAAAAAACAATAATTAAAAATAAAGAAGTTCAAATAATACAATCAACTCAACAAAACTTTAAGATAATTATTATTTATCAAAAAACATGACATGTTAATTATTAACTTATTACAGAAATCAGTGCTAAATTAATCAGAATTTTGGGAAATAGTTATTTATGCCACTGTCAAGCAATGATATCTATTGTAAGGTGAGTGATATTTTGTGCCACGAAGCGTAGCTGAGTGGCACAATAGATCATTAAGAGTATTACAATAGCTGTTTAGAGACAGTGGCATACAAAACTTTTTCTACGACCTTGATATACATATATGCAGATAAAAGTTAACAATGGCGCGAAATAGCGCGGCGCGCGCAATGGTGCTGGTTGTTACAATCCCACAAATGAAAGGCAATACATCCATACAGCCTAATAAAATGCGATGTTTAATCGTGACGCAAATACGCCATTTTTTGGCATAATCATATGTTGATTTTTTGATGCAATAGCCATAAGAAAATATTATAAGTTTCATTGTAGTATGGTTTACCCGTGTGGAAATGGTCATTGTAACACGACTTGGCAGGAATGAGTACTATTGAGATATGACTTATGGTGGTGTATTAAGCAAATTACCAAATGGTCGTAGAAAAACTTTTTTAAGTAATTATTTGCAATCAATGCTCAACTAAAATATTTAATTTAGTATTATAATTTCCATAACAACCAATATTATTTTAAAATCAGCTTGAAATAAGGAATAGTAAAAAAACTTTCAACTCAAACGCAGGATCTTGTCGCGCAATGGATTTTCGACTTTCGGTTTTGAACGGAGCATTGAGAATCCAACAGAGGGCAACCCAACGTGTCAAAACATACAGCTTAGCAAAAAAGAGTGTGGAATAAATGAGGTCACTAGTATCGCACCTGAGACTTTTAACTCCTTTTTTAACTTGAAACAGTCCATGTACAATACATTACTCTGCTTTACTTAAAAAAAACTCGTAAAACACAAAAAAAACTCTACATAAAACATGATACGACTAACAGCTAATATTGTTATGAGTCAAACGCCATCAGCGACATCTGCAAATAGCTTTGCGTTTTCTTCCCCATTATCAATTCTTAGTTCCAACTGTCACCGCGTCAGACTCTTTTTGGCCAAGCTGTACGGTTGGATAATTGGATTTCAACTCTTCGGAGTAAGCAGTGCGTTGAAAATGCAGTGCACGAAAAATTACCGGCGCAAGAAAAACGCGCCCGCGCGAATTGTCTTAACTGAGCGTTTTTCATCAAAACAGAATAATTATTCTATAATCATTGCCCAACAAAACAACCAAGATATTGGCCCCGATTCCCTTGTTCACAAACTATAATAAATTTAAGTTCCGTGCATCTTTTACTTTCCATTTCATTAAGAAAAGGACAGAAGATAAAATGTTAATTTAGACCTGTCAAATTAGTGCCTGACGCATTTTTGGTCGCCATGTTTATAATCGCGTTTAGACTGTCTATGGAATTCCAGGCTGTATGGCGTACCATGCCTTTGCCTTTTCCGTTCAGAACACTGATTTCTATAATTACCACTGGATAGGCTGTTCCGTAAGTTTGACAGCTATATTTTTGTGCCTATTTGAAGCGCCACCATTGAGTGTCCACGGAACTAATTTATATTGTAAATAGGGACACGGTATCGAATAGAAAGTATCGATACTTTACTCATGAGTAGTATCGATAAAAAGTATCGTACTCGTAAAAGTATCGATACCTCAAAGTATTGAGTACTTTTCTCAAGCAGGGGTCTACGCCATAGATACGTTAGTAGGGACACGGCATCAAATAGAAAGTACCGATCAAGAGTTATCGATATATTTTGTTCGCTGATGTTGACATCACTAGTTTTAGTACCACGGACACTCGTTACGTTCGACAGCGCCAAAATGGCGATTATCAAACGGGCACAAAAACACTTTGACAGTCGCCTGTCCAGTGGTAAATAATAGAGGTCAGTGGTTCAGAAGTAAAGAAAGAAGTGAACCAAAAAAAATGTCTACGGAATATGTTAATTTGACAGGATTAAACTAAAATGTTATTTCTATCCTTTTCTTATTGAAATAGAAAGAAAAAGATGCAGTTAACTTAAAATTGGGTTAGTTTGCGAACAAAAGAATCGGCGCCATTTTCTAAATCAGCGCAACTATTGCTTCTCAAATAATAACTTCACCCAACAATGGCGTTCAACAGAATTATGAAGGGATGTC
>JADWQK010000239.1:0-57940 GCA_017933935.1 Sesamia nonagrioides
GGGGTCATCGGGGTCTGTGAGGGCATGCCGTGGACGGCGAGAATTTAGACACGATTAAAAACATGGCGACTAAAAATACGTCAGTTTACGTAAGGAGCGCAATAATTTGACAGGTCTAAACTGACATTTTATCTTCTGTCCTTTTCTTAATGAACTAGAAAAAGATGCAGTTAACTTAAAATTAGTTTAGTTTATGAATAACAGTATCGGCGCCAAGATTAAGAAATGCCGCGGTTATCAAACCACTAAAAACTTTTCGATCCAGCCGTCCCTTGTTGTCCTCTCCAGCGATGCTGCAGCGTTTCTACCCCGCAGGGGGTGCCCTTAGTGCGTAGTAGCTTTTTAGTTCTTAAGTGCCCCTGGCTGGAGGCTTTAGAGTATTTAATTTTTCAAAGGATAGTCCGCGGTTAAGTAGTCACGGCCTCTCATGGTCAACTACGAGATGCCATAAAAAATGCCAGATGGGTAGTATGTGTATCTGGCGGGGCTTGCCCGACGGTTGATGTCGGTCAAAAAGTTGTATAACTGTTAGTTGCACGGTAAACTCTGCTTGCGAGATGTAGAATGCGTGTGACGGCAGTATGACGCGTTGTTTGCATGTGGCGTTTATAGGGACCGCTTACTACAATGTGTTGTGTTAGAATGTGTAGTGATTACAAGTGAACAAATGATCAATATCGTGGGTTTTTAATCAAAAACGTTGCACACAAAGTAAAGGGCCTGACGGGGTTCAAAATAGGCTTGTAATAGAGGCCTTGTTAGCGGAGGCGGAGGCGGATGCGGAGACGACGAGTCTCACCTCCTCGGATACGGAGGTTAACGGAAACGGATATGGAGGTGAAAGTAGATATAGAAAAAGTTTAAATGGTTAACTAGCTTTCTGCCCGCGGCTTCGCCCGCGTGGAGTTCGGTTATATCGCGCTTTTTAGATTTCCCTCGGGAACATCAATTTTTTCCGGTATAAAAGGTAGCCTATGTTCTTTCTCAGGGTCTAAAGATTGTCTGTGCCAAATTTATGTACCACTATTAATGTACGTGTTTAAAATTAAAAAAAAATGTTTTAATCCATACTAATATTATAAATGCGAAAGTAACTCTGTCTGTCTGTCTGTCTGTTACGCTTTCCCGCCTAAACCTCTCAACCGATTTTGATGAAATTTGGCACAGACAATCTTTAGACCCTGAGAAAGAATATAGGCTACCTTTTATCCCGGAAAAATTTGATGTTCCCGAGGGAAATCTAAAAAGCGCGATATAACCGAACTCCACGCGGGCGAAGCCGCGGGCGGAAAGCTAGTTTATTTTATAAATACGTAAATAAACCTCTGTTATAACTCCGCAGAAATTGTGCGGCGTCGGTGGCGGAGCCGAAGCTCCGTTACAACCCTAGTTCAAATCTAGGACCTACGTACTGGTCGTAGGTTAACCCCGTCAGGCGCCTCCTGTATTAATTTTACATGGGGCGTTTGCTAAACTCACGAGGTTTTCACTGAACAGCGATGACATTCGGAATGACATACATAATTTAATTAAAATTAAGTGGTCATCTTAGCAGCGGCCGCGGCGGCAACTGCAGCTGCCTTCTTCTTGACGGCGAGTGCTGTCCTCTGCTTCGCTTGAATCTTCATCTTCTGGCTTTTCGATAGTTTCCGTTTCTTTTGCTCGTTGCTTGCAGCTGCAGAAGAAAAGAAATATGAATTGTAACGTACCCGAGCATTCTAGGATATTGAGTGAAAAATTGGCGTGCCGATTGACAATCACTGACAAATTTTTAATCATTACTATTTCATCCCGTTTTATATTCCTTACTTAGTAATTTATTATAACTATAAACTAGTGCTTGACTGCAATCCCGCTGATAGTAAGCAGTGATGCAATCGTTAATGGTAAAGCGCACTAGTTTATTATGAGCATATTCACTCAGAAAAATTTAGTGAATAGGAAGGAAGGCGGCATTTGAGCGAGTTGAAGCAATGTTAAACCCCACAACACGACCAACGATGCTGCGCCAAAGGGAAATTCATCTGGAGACCCTCCACGACTAAACTCCCGGCACAACAACATTTGGCGCATCGTACCCGGCACACATCGCAACCAGTGTGACCATTTGTGGCAGATTTCTGCCATTTTTGCAGATTTCGCCCCCAAATTTTGATGGTGGCAGATTATGGTGACGATTTGAAAATTCGGCAGATTTTGGCAGATTTCAAAGATTTTGACGGATTTAAAAGATTTTGAAGAAATAAAAATAACCGAATTCAATTTTTGATGCGTTCATCTTTTTCAAATAAATTACTATAGGTGTTTTAAGTAATTTGGTAAGATTGATTTTGTGAAACTCGCAACACCTGTTTCATAGACAGTTCGTACGGGGACTCCCGGCTTATCGTCATAGGATTATAGACTGTAACGAAATAGATATTGTGTTCATATTCTTATACACTTTATTGTTTTCATTTCAAACAGACTTTATTACCTTATTATCTTTTGAGTTTTGGTGTGTTGTGTTTCGTGATCGTGAGTGGTGAGGTTCTGTTCTAAGTAATAATGAACAGAAGATATGAGCGTGCTTATAGACATTAGAGAGAGATTTACAGTTTTTGGATCCACAGCATGTAGTTTACAAAGATTTTACTTCAACATTATATGTAGCAAAGAATTTTCCAAAAGACGAAAATGACATTCAAAAAGTTGTTAATGAACTACGACAAATTAAATTTGATAACAGTGTAAGATACTTGTTAGAATCAGGTGGAAGCAGCACAACAAGCACAGTTTTGCACGTAGACAAATGGGGAGCTGTTAGAAAAATCTTGTACGCAAATGAGGCTACAAAATATTCAAATATTACAAAATTCACAAAAGCTTTATTATCTTTGCCCATGTCTAACGCTTCGTGCGAGAGTATATTATCTCAGATAAATTTAAATAAAACGAAAATTAGGAATAGGTTCTTAAATCAACACGTTTCTTCTATCAATAGTCACTAAAGAGGGGATTAGCACGGAAATTGTGTTTTCTTTAAGCCAACTGAAAATACGAATAAGAAGATGTCTTCCAATCTACCTAATACGAAAATGAAGATTGGACGCAAATGTTGACATCTAGAGCCAGTTGCTGATTTAATAATAGGTGTTTGACGGCTACGTGGAAGAATTTTTTATTTATTTATTTATTTTTGATAAACAAATTTCATTAAAACGTGTTGTTTTTTTCGTTTTCATGGTGGCATATTTTTGGCATTTTTTGGGGTTACACGTGGTAGATTTTGGCAGAATTTCGCCTTTCGTGGCAGATTCGCTATTTCTGAGATGGTCACACTGATCGCAACACACACTCCGTACGGCTTCACCAGACATCATGCCGGAACACGACGAATCGCTTGGCGGCAAGACTTTGTCTGGTGGATGGTAGCATCTGCCGGAAAAGCTTTCGCTGATGGATAGGATATCAGTTCAATGTTTTTAATCTTTTTTTTCTATATTAGTCCGTAAAGTTAAAGGTCCGTATTACATAATGTCACTCAAAACTCAAGCTGTACATAAGTCTCGTTTCAAGCTATTTGATTGGTTGAAACTAGTTTTAAGTAATGCTTAAACAGAGATCAATGCTTGAGTTTCCCTCTGGAATACGGACCATAGAGTATCTTAATTTGACATCACTAAATTAATATGTTATCTTCTATCCTTTTCTTAATGAATTAGGTAGAATAATATAATAATAATTAATTTTATTTTCAGACCATGGTCCATAGAAATAGCATAGAACAGAATTACAATATTTAAATTTAACAATAAAATTAAAATAAAATGTAACTACTTATGACCCACAATACAATAAAACTCAATTTATAAAATTTAATAACATGTCAAAGAATTATGAATTAAAAATTTAATTTAAATCAAAATTGGAAAAAATTTAGGCATGCATTTAAATCAATTGTTTTCACCAGGTCAGCCGGAAGATAAGAGTGACTCAAACAGAAACTGAATAGCATCGCCAGAACGCGCGGTAAATGCTTACCTGCATAGCGTAGATGTTCTACGCTCAAGCTGTCATAACCCGGTGACCCCCCCTTCATGTTTTTGATCACAGTACGTATTTCCCTAGCCGTGAACCTCATAAGCCCAGGCTCGTCACCAGCCTCTCCCAATACCTTCGACCCACCAGACGAAGGACGCAGAGGGGAATCCACCCTAAACGCCACACTGAATAGGTTAGCAATCTCATGGGAGTCACTGACACCATCAATACTACTAATATGCACTGAACTTAAGAAGTGTAAGAATTGTTTCGGTAGCATCAGTAGTAGCAAAAATGTTGTGACCGAGTATGGTTTGAATATAAAGAAAATGCCCCTCTTATCTTAAAGAACGTTTCATCCATGACACACATAATAGATATCTGAGGTCATCGGAAAACCTGGAATTAGAGATGCCGATGCATTCCACTAGTTTCTATGATAAATCCTTTACTGTACAAGCAGTTCGGCTTTGGAATGCCTTGCCCGTGTCCGTAAGACGTGCTCAAACACTGTTTACTTTTAAAACTATGATAAAAAAGCACTCCCTCTCTCTTTAAACATATTATTATATTTTATATGCTCTTGTATAATATTTATTAATTAGATGTATAAAATTATTTAAACTAGTGTACACTTAACGTATATATTTATTGTATAATCTATGTAAATAGTACACTGTAGACTACCTACATTATTTCTTTATCCTTCCCCTTAGAATTCCATCCAAAGGTTGTCTGTAAAAGATCGCTCTTAGCGATAAGACCGCCCATTGTGTCACCCTTTGTAAAATATTTTTATTTATGTTCTGTAATCTATATGGTGTACATAATAAAGAGTATTCTATTCTATTCTATTCTAAAATTTTAAGATGTGTTTTTATATAACTGTTTGTTTATTGAGTCGTGTTTGGAAATATATTGTGTGAATGAATTTTAAGTGATTTATTTTTTGAAGTTTTACAAAAGGATCACAAGAGGTACTGCATCTCATTTTTCATCATAATTACAACACTAACAAGTTCTCCGAAATATTGAAGGAAACGAATTGTGTTCATGTTAACATTCCAACTAACCGTGAATTATTGGTAATTCACCGTTTCGCACAGCACAATCATTCGTTTCACCTCCTCGTTATGTTTCCGATAAAATCGCTGAGAGGATTTTACAATAGAAACTGTTTGCCAAAGTAATTTTTGGTTTTCTTGGGCAGTCAGTTCAACCAGTTATCTAGTAGTCAATTACTTAGTTATCTTTTTAGCTGAAACACCTTTGAAGCTCTCTACCCTCTTTCTCGGTGGTAGGCCATAACATCGGCTGTCGGCAGAAGTTACCACCTACCAGATAAAGTCTTGCTGCCAAGCGATTCGCCGTGCTGTCTGAGAATTTATTTTTATCTTATTATAAATGCGAAAGTTTGTGAATATGTTTGTTACTCTTTCGGGCAATAACTACTAATTACTAAAGGGATTTGAATGAAATTTGGCACATAGATAGTTTTACTTTTTATTCCGATATTCCCACGGGATCGATATTTACGCGGGTGAAACCGGCGCAGCTGGTATACTCGTAAAATATTTATTTTATTTTAACTTTTTATTCTAACATACTTTTTGTCTAATGTGTTGTCTTGATATGATTGGTGGCTTATATAAGTACATAGTCATCATCATCTCAGCTTTAATCGCAGTCGCATCCGAAGCTTTTTTCAGCTTTGGAGTCTCGGTTCCGCTTTACCAGTCCAACTGCTGATTTAGGCTAAACTTCGATATTTTCCGTGTAGCGACTGCCTTCTGATCTCCACAACTCGAAGATCGAATCGCGATATCGAAGCATTGCAGTTAGACCAATTATTGGACTTTTGAGGGCTCCAACAACCCGTAACGACTGCCACTAGATGTTCGTATGGCAACCGGGACCAACGGCTTAACGTGCTTTTCGAGGCACGACTAGATCAGTGCAAATATTCATATTCATGCATACAAATATTTGCACTGCGCGGGGATAGAACCCGCGCCTTCTTGCGCAGCGGCCGCATATAAATGCAATAATGCCACAATGAAAACTTAAGTATACTGAGCTTGCATTGAGCTGTTTAAATAGCATTAGGTGGAATGAATGACCAGTCGGTACACATTTAAAGTTAAAACTCGGGAATACTTACGCAAGAAATTGGCAGATTTATCAAACATGTAATTTATTCTTCTTCTCTATCTATATTTTTTGTATCTCTCTCTCTACTGTTTATATTTTGTATTTATTACAATTTTTTTTGTTTCTATTATAACTTTAATAATATCTTTGCAACTACCATGTTTTGTCTCTGCTGGTAGAGAATGCCCCATTAAATCCGCCATTTTGCAATGCTTTTCTTTGTGCATTTTTTTTAAAATTATTATAAACTAGTGCTTGACTGCAATCCCGCGTGATGGTAAGCAGTGATGCAATCGTTGAGTGTAAAGCGCACTAGTTTATTAAGCTTATTCACTTAAAAAACTTAGGAATAGGAAGGATGACGGCAGTTGAGCGAGGTAATGCAATGTTAAACCCAAGACCAACACGACCAAACGATGCCGCGCTAGTGGGAGATTGATCTGGAGACTATCCACGACCAAATTCCCGAGACAACAACATTTGGCGCATCGTACCCGGCACACATCGCAACACAACTGCTCAGACCCGCCCTCCGTACGGCTTCACCAGACATCATGCCGGAACACGACGAATCGCTTGGCGGCAAGACTTTGTCTGGTGGGAGGTAACTTCCGCCGGCAGCCGATTTAATGGCCTACCACCGAGAAAATGCATGAAGTTTGAATAAATAAATGAATTAAACCATCACCATTAGGCACGCACGGTAAGATTTTTCGCACCAAATCATTTTCAATTAGTTAAATTTACTAAACTTCATGACGGCGGTTTTGATTATGCTGAAAACCCTCTTCTAGGACACCATGGCTTTACTAAAAATCTAAATTAAATCAAAAGTCATTTATTCAAATTAGACTAAGAATCAGCACTTTTTGAACGTCTATATTACATAAGAGAGTCCCCCCAAAATGCCCGCCATTCGCCACTTCCTAGTGCGTTCGCTAGGAAGAAGCTCCCCAGCAGCACAGCTGTCTGTTTAGTTAAAAACACATGATTTTATACCTGCAGCTAAAAGCTGTCTGTTGGCAGCAGTGCGTGCAAGATCACCGAGTGTGTTGGCGAGAGCCGCACCAAGGCGGCCACAATCAGACCGCGCGGCCGAGTGCGCGCGGAGCGCTAGTGTTGCCAGCCTGTAAAAGATAAAAAAACTACTAAAACAAATTGCAGAAACATGGTAGAATTTCATAACGACAGTTTGCCGCCTAGTCGACGACAGGCGCCGTTCAGTCGATATCACAGTGAAGGTGAAGAAAACTGTCTGAAATGAATGAGCTGTCAATAATGTCAATCCATAGCAATGCGCGTGATAAAAAAATTATGGTAGGCATCGTTATGAGACCTTGTTTTTGTTTTTTTTTTCGACTTTAAGTTTTGTTTTTGGGAGATTTTTAATTTTCTTTTTATTTCACTTGCATAAGAATGTCTGCCATTAACTTATTTATTTATTTACTAATATTGTTTTGTTTCTATTTTACTTAACTTATGCTTAACTTATTCAAACTTATAAAAATAAATAAATACAAATTACTAAATAAAGCTATTACCCTAATTAAAACTATTATTAAATTACAATACAGCATCAAAAAATTCTTCGTCATCGCTGTCGACTGGTAATGTACCCAAGAGATTGGCAGCATTGCCGCGTTGAATGGCAATACTTAGCCGCTGGCCAAGGTAAAAGCCAGCCGTTTGGACAGTTCATTAAAAAGGCAATGAGCACTCAGACCCCATGGCCCAAGGGTTTTAACCCCAAACGGCTCGAAAATATAATTTCCGATAAGGTTGTAGGTTGCAGCCGCAGCAGCAACGCCAGCACAGCACGTCGATCCAGGAAGATGGGATGGCGCAAGAGTATCGACGCAAGTTGCGTCCCACACTAAAGGCCTACCCATCTTCCAAGGAAATAAGGACATGCCGTCCGGTCTCTTGCCATCATCGCGCACCGAGCCATTAGGTTCTAAAACAGCTGGAACGCCGACAGTAACAAGAGCTCGTCGAATGATGTCGTTAATGTTTGCGTGCCGAGCTAAGCGACCCGCACTTCGGCTGCAAGTCAGGCCGTGGTGATGAGGAGAACAGCAAGGAGGTCCTAGTCGTAAGGAAGCAGCGATGCGGAAAGTGGTGTCGTCGAACAAAGTGCCTATGTTCGATGAAGGTAGTGCGTGAAGCCAAAGACCCGACTCGCACCTTCCCACAGCTAGCAGCTTAACTTATTTGTTTAAATAACTTATGCGTTTCTCTACATTTATTATTAAAAAAATAATAATAAACAAACTCAATCCTCCTTATTACAAGACGAAATCTAACTTTAATTCCAGACTCAACCTATGAGTCAATATTTGTATTTCGAACTTAATTGAGGTGAAGTCAAAGTTCTTAATACAAAAGTGACAACTTAGTACCGATCTAAGTTGTCATTTTTATATAAAGAACTGCATTTCTATAGTGATTAGGTGCAAATTCAACAACAATTTAGGTGGTTTAAATCTGATCTAAATAAAATCCATGTTTTGTAATAAGAGGAATATGTTTGTGGTCAATGAACAATCCACGCTGCGCCAATATAAAAAAAAACTGCCACATTAGCTGTATTTTTCTATCTACAGGGGATATGGTCTAAGATCTTAGCCTGCCCAAAGGACGAAAAAAAATTCTATAGCAAAGGCAAAAAGCCTGGAAGCCTAGCCTAGCGTTTAAAAAGAGTATACAACAAAAAAAAATGTCTATAGGACTGGTAGAAAAAGTGGGTTGCGGGGTTGCCATAATCCCCGCGCTTGGCAGGTGGGTTGGGGATCATTTGATATTCCACAGGAGAAGCTCTGCTGCCAGCTTCTCTGGTGAGAATTCCCTTTAGTCGCCTCTTACGACACCCACGGGAGGTTATGGGGCATGTAAATTACGGAACATAAATGTGAAAATTTTACAAAGGAAGACACAATGGGCGGTCTTATCGCTAAGAGCAGCAAATGACCACTCACCTGCCCGCCAGTTCTTGCTGATCAGTGTCCAGGTCGCAGGGGAGCGCGGTGATATTCTTGCCTTTCAAGGGCAACTGAAACCAACGAGACTGTGTGATAATATTGTGATTTCTTGACTTCCTGTCCGCTTTCAAGAGACAAAAAAAAAATAATTAAAAATAAAATCTAAATCAAATTTATTATATCTCCAAATTATTTGACATTAGTTGGTGATTGAAGCCTCTTGATAAGCAAATAATGTCTGTGTTAGGAGACTCCGCTCTTCCACACCAGTATACAATTTTTACAAAACCTTATGTATAATCAACATGCAAGTGTGTGTGCGTGTTTGTGTGTATGTGTTTATGTGTGTGTATGTATATGTGTGCGTTTGTGTGTGTTTGTTTTGTGAAGTCAACAAAAATGTCCTCGGATTGAAAATGTCCTCGAATGTCCATGTTTCTTGTGTATTCATGCCGATGTCCTCGAATGGTACTCAAGGAACATGGACATTCGAGGACATTTTCAATCCGAGGACATTTTTGTTGGTCCTCGATTTGACTTGACTACTGTATCGTATTATTCACGCAATTTTGAACATTACTATATATATTATATATGAACATTACTATATATATATATATGATAAGGAAAACTCAAGAAATCCTCGGATTGGTGGTGATCATTCATGTACACATTTCGACCGTGTGTGACCACTAGACGGAGCCACTAGCGATTTTCACACACTCCATAAACACACGACTCATGTTTATAATACTATCCGAGGACCTAGTGTGTAAATGTTACACTCAAGACCTCGGAATAGTACTTGAACTAGTCAGTGTGTTGAGGTCCTCCTTTCGGGTACAATTTCAGGTTTTATCTGAAATTACAGTTGTTATAAGAATAAGAAAACGTTGATTTTAAGTCCGATTGTGAATGAAATAGTTATTCAAAAAATCCACCAGAGAGCATTTTGTGGTGCTTGGTCGCAGAGGAAATATTATTTTCCTTCAGTTGACGCCCAACCGTACTTTTTACGACTGTCTTTAGAGAGCGTGTGCATTATGTCGTAAATATCTACTCTGTTTTTTATTAGATATGTATCTCGTAGATTATAATAATTACTTATATTATATTATAACGAGTTGTGATTTAATTGTGTTTTTAATTGTTTTTTGAATTAAATGTTTACGAACCTTGCAATATTGCCGAATTTAGTTTTCCTTACATTTTAGTTTAATTTAATAAAATAATTTGGGTGCTTCGTGCATTGGTTTATGTTGCAAATTTTAATCAAATTATAATTTGAAATATAAAGATCACGGGAAAGACAATGGTGTATTGTCTGGCTTTGGGAGCCGTGGACGTCGTGGTTTGCGGAGAGCCCGTGGCAATTGCTGTGTCTCTGGATACCGCGGAGGTCGTGGCAGACACCGAAGCTTTTTTTTTCCGGGGTGGAAATCCTCAATGGATGTCCGCCGCCCTGAGGCCTGAGGGGTCTGTCAGAGTTTTACTGACTAAAACCACCCCGGTGTCTCTTCTATCAATAGTGGGCGTGGGGCCGCGGGAATCTAAATTCTTCCACGTCCAACACCCTCGTGCTGGCCCGGTCTGTCCGTGCCTCGTATTCTGCACGGGGTAGTGGAGTGTTAAACGACCCCGTACATTGCCTCAGAGGCGCGCGCAGATAGGGGGCGGGGACTTCCCCATGTCCCTCGCCCATGGACAAATTAATGGGGTCCGGAAGGGGGCGTTGTCCGCCCTTCCTCGGCGCCCGGTACGTCTTCTGCGGCCCGGGAAGGGAGTTAAGATCTCCCTCTCCCGTTCCGCAGCTTCCTTCTGCGACATCACGTCCTCGTAGAATAACACCACCGCGTCCCACGACTGCGCTACCGACGATCCTACGCACTACTGCCGGCAGCGTCAGGTCGCCACCTACTTCATTTGTGAGGACACGGCGCTGCTCCTCCCAAGCTACACACTCGGAGAGCGTGTGCTGCGCCGTGTCCTACCCGCATTGGACGCAGTGGTGGCACCGAGCGTCCGGCTCCTTGCCTATGTGACGCAGGTACTCGCCGAAACAGCCGTGCCCCGACAGTACCTGCGTCACCCTGAACGACAGGGAGCCGTGCCTTCGCCCGAGCCAGCCGTCGAGTACTGGCCGGATCGCCTCGATGGTAGCGAATAAATAAGCCTCTGCCGCCAGTCCACCAGGACCTGACGGAGCTCATTTCTCAGTGTCAGCTCTTCCTCGCGCCATCGGTACAATGACGCAAGTACTTTCGCCTCTAGGTCCCAGGGCGGGGATCCGGCCAGGACGGAAGCCGCCTCGTGGGAAATCGTGCGAAATCCGCGGACGACCTTGACGGCCATCGCCCTCTGTGGGTTGCGCAGAATGGCGAGTGGACGGCCGTCAGGTCCATCGCCCACACAGGGGCCCCATACAATGCCATGGACCGCACGATTCCCACGCACAACCGTCTACAGCTCCAGGGTAGGGTGTTGAAGGCGTTGGAAATGTCTAAAGACACCGCCAACACCACCCCACCCCGGGACACCGTATCCTCCGCCAGGACTCTCACGCGCACGGCGCGGAGCGCCCCCGATGAAAACGTCACCTAAGAAGGTACTTAGGTGACGTTTTCATCGGGGGCGCTCCACCATAGACACCATCATCCCCATCATCACCTATTAACGGTATTGGCGCTGATTCTCTTGTTCTCAAACTAAACTAATTTTAAGTTAAACTGCATCTTTTTTTTCTATTTTTTTTTTTTTTCTTTTATATATTATAAACTAGCGCGTGACCGCAATCCTGCCTGATGGTAAGCAGTGAATCAATCGTTGATGGTAAAGCGCACTAGTTTATTAAGAGCCTATTCACTCTAGCCTTGAAGACACTCAAATTGTAGTCCGACGGAAACACCGCCGCTGGCAAATTATTCCAGTCCCTCGATGTACGCGGTACAAAGGAGAAGGCGAAACGCTTCGTCCGGATCGTAGTAGTGTTAACAACGTAAGGGTGGAAACCAGCCGTACGACGGGTCGTCCGCTGGTGGAACGGAGATGGGGGAATTAAATCATGCAATTCCATCGCACACTCCCCGAAATGCATCCTATAAATTCTATTCGGGTTCTATAGTATAGAACACCGAAAGGCTGACTACTCTACGCCTGTGCTCTAGGCTTTGGAGACCAACTCGAGTTAGATCAGGGTCACCAATCAGCCTCTTTGCACGTCTCTCCACTGAATCCAAAGTGGCCAGGTGACACTTGGCAGCACCAGCCCAAATGTGGCTACAGTACTCCACACACGAACGGACCTGTGCTTTGTATAACATTAGAAGCTGCCCAGGTGTGAAGTACTGCGGACCTTTGCGATAACGCCAAGTTTCCTGGCAGCCACCTCAGCCTTGGACTCAATGAACCGCCCAAAGTTAAGGTCCGAGGAAATCTCAACTCCCAAAAGCTGAAGGCGGTTGGAACACTCCAAGGACACATTCCGAAAAGTAGGGGCCAAGGTGAACGGGCTCCTTTTGGCGGTGAAAAGACACGCCTGTGTTTTGGCGGCATTGAATGCTACAAGATTGGCATTGCCCATTCGGAGACTGCCTGCAGCGCAACACTCGTTCGCTCAACCATGGCCTCTCTTTCGGACCGGATTGATTCCCTACTAGCCCGAGCACCCGGCAGGTATCTCTCTACAACTGTGCTGTCATCTGCATACCCATAGATACCAGGCATCAGCAGATCGTTAATATGCAGCAGGAACAGAGTTGCAGACAGAACAGACCCCTGAGGAACACCGGCATTAGTTGACATGGGCTCAGAAGAGCATCCATCGACAACAACTCGGAGGGACCGTTCAGTCAGGAAGTCTTTTACCCAGCCAGTCAGGCTAGGGAAAATGCCGTACGCTGGAAGCTTACTCAAAAGGCCAGCGTGCCATACCCGGTCGAAGGCCTTCGAGACATCAAGGGAGACAGCAATCGCTTCCCCATTCTTCTCGAGGGCCTCGTCCCCACAAGTGAGTGGCATACACTAGTAGGTCCCCAGTTGACCGATTGCGGCGAAACCCGTACTGTCGCGGTCACTGAGGAGATCGTTACCTTCCAGGTATGCCAAGAGGCGCGAGTTCAATACGCGCTCCATAATTTTGCAAAGTATGGAGGTGATCGAAATCGGCCGATAGTTGGCAGGATCGCCACGACTACCCTTCTTGGGCACGGGCTGCACGTTAGCAAGCTTCCAGGACTTGGGCACAATACCAGTCCTAAATGAGAGGCGATACAAGCGCGTCAACACAGGAGACAACTCGGGCGCACAAGCTTTAAGAACAATCGCTGGTATACCATCCGGACCACTAGCCTTATTCACGTCCAGACGACACAGTACTCTCAGGACCTCCTTGTTCCTAATGCGAACCTCAGGCATTGAGGCTCCACAATGAGGTAAATTAGGTGGAGTAGCACTGCCAGTATCAAGACGCGAATTATGGGCAAAGAAAGAAGCAAAGAGACCTGCTTTCTCTCTCGCCGTATGAGCCAGTGTTCCATCAGGCCTAACCAGCGGAGGCAGTGAGGGCCGACAGAAGTTCGCCTCAACCGATTTGGCAAGGGACCAAAAAGATCTGCTACGGGATGGCTGCGCAGATAACTTGTTGCCAATATGGGTGATGCGGTCGTAGCTCGCTACGACCTCACTACGACGCTCAAGAAGGCTCGCCTTCTTGAGCGCCTTCTTGTAGGACTTGGCAGCACGGTTAAAGGCTCTCTTCTTTGAGCTTAGATCCGGAGCTCCACGGTCACGAGCGTCAACCCAGGCGAGAAATGCCGTGTGCTTACGCTGTTCAGCTTGGACACAATCGGCATTGAACCATGGGCAAGCCGAGCCACCGACGGGCACGTCATTGAATGGGATAAAATACTCCATAGCTTGACATACCACATCGGTTATAGCGTCCGCACAGCTCGACGAATTGTCAGAAGAGAAGCAGACCTGCTGCCAAGGATAAGACGCAAAGAAGTGGCGCATCTCATCCCAATCCGCTGACCTGTATCGCCACAATCGCCGTTCACCACGAGAGTCGTGTTCTGGTGGGGAGAAGGACGACACAGACTTCACCAGACAGTGGTCTGAAGTTCCCAACGGTGAGGAAACTGTTACAACACATCTGTCCGGATCAGTGGTCAGCAGAAGGTCCAAACAGTTGGCAGTATGGCCAACTACATCAGGCATCCTAGTCGCTTGCTCTACCAGCTGGGAAAGGCCCATAGAAAGCGCGAAGTTTCGCGCTTCTCTCCCAGCGTGATTGGTCCTCTGGTATGGGAAGAGCCAGTCCTGGTGGCAGGCGTTGAAGTCCCCCAGAGCGACGAACTGAGCGTCAGGGTGCCGATGTAGCGCATTGTCAGCAGCCTCACTGAGATGGTCAAATAACCGAGTTGTCTCCTGATCACCGCTGTGCGATGGGTAGACACAGGTGTAGACAATTTTGTCCACACCGGTGTCAACCAACAGCAATAAGGACGATAAATGAGGGTCCTCGAGGTGACGGAGACGCCGGCAACAGATGTCATTGCGAACATACACACAGACCCCGGCACGCTGCAGGAAATGATGCTCCAAAGAGTATCCCGGGTAGCCGAGGTATGCCGCATCAGGCGGACATCTGATCTGGGTCTCCGTCAAGAAAAGTAGATGCGGCTTCACAGTCTCAAGGTGATAGTGTACTGCTAAGAGATTGGAGTGCAGACCTCTAATATTCGAGAGGTGCACTTTGAAAGAGAGGACGTGCGCCCGCTGTGCACACCTACTTTTCTTTTTGGACCTTTTCAGTGACATTGACATTGTTATGTTGTTTTTTTTGAGTGAATAGGAAGGAAGACGGTAGTTGAGTGAGGTGATGCAATGTTAAACCCAACAACGCGACCAACGATGCTGGGCCAGAGGGAGATTGATCTGGAGACTGCGGGGACGCCCGAACCCCCCCCTCCCCCATTTCATTAAGAAAAGGACAGAAGATAACATTTTAGTTTAATCCTGTCAAATTAAGATATTCCATAGACAGTTTAGACGCGATTCTAAACATGGCGACCAAAAATACGTCAATTTAGGTCAAGCACGGACTAAAGCCCGTATTCCAGAACCACACTCAAAACTCAAGTATTATTTTAAACTCGTTCCCATTTGATTGGTTGAAACGAGTTTTAAGTAATGTTTAAACAGAGATCAATGCTTGAGTTTCCTTCTGGAATACGGACCTAATTTGACAGATCTAAACTAACCTATTAAGAAAGGTTGATCTGTAAAAGATCGCTCTTAGCAATAAGACCGCTCATTCTGTCACCCTTTGTAAAATCTTTATATTTATATTCTACTAGCGGCCGCCAGCGACTTCGTTCGCGTGGAATTAGTTCTGCTCCGCTCCTATTGGTAGCAGCGTGATGTTATATAGCCTAAAGCCTTCCTGGACTAATGGGCTATCCAACGCAAAAAGAATTTTTCAAATCGGACCAGTTGTTCCCGACATTAGCGCGAACAAACATACAAACAAACTCTTCAGCTTTATATATCAAGTATAGATATAGATAATCTCTATGGTCTACATAATAAAGAGTATTCTATTCTATTCTATTATATTCTGCTCTTTTCTTAACGAAATATAAAGAAAAATACGCACTAAACTTTCATTTACCTAGTTTATTTACAATATTTACACATGATACAGAATTCCGAATTCGCTCGGTTGATTTATAAGAAAACACACGTGCAATTAAAAACGATTGCAGTACACGTCAGTTAAGGATGACTGAATTTAGCACCGTGTATACATAAACAATTATTGAAGCTATTTAAACTCTTACATATTTACGGATATTTAACGGATTGACGCACTCGGTACTCCACGTTTATAATTTTAGTATTTCAGTTCCACTAACGGCGAAGTGGAAACGATTTTCGAAGTTATATTTAGTACTAGCTGTTGCCCGCGACTCCGTCCGCGTGGACTTCAGTTTACAGGAGTTCAGTTGATATAAAATAAACGCCTGTTAAAATAATGGGAGCAATATGTATATCCGCGTTTTCTCCCGTTATCGCAACATTTTTTGTTACTGCTTAAACACTTTTTAAAACATTTTTTGTTGCTGTTATATAACATTCCGCTATGACCAATAGGAGCAGAGCCTATGTCCTTTCTCAGGCTCTAGACTATCTGTGTATCAAATTTTATTACTATCGGTTCAGTAGTTTTGGCGTGAAAGCCGGACAGACAGACAGACAGAGATACTTTCGCATTTATAATTTTAGTATGGATTTCGAGTAAATGTTTCGGTATTATTATTGTTCGCGGGTAAAAAATAACAGCCGCTAAAGTTGATTGCTTACGTGGGACGTGGTGGTGTCCTTCTGCGAGGACGTGATGTCGCATAAGGAAGCTGCGGAACGGGAGAGGGAGATCTCAACTCCCTTCCCGGTCCGCAGAAGACGCACCGGGCGCCGAGGAAGCCGGATAACACCCTCTTCCGGCCCCCATGAACCCAGGGGCGAGGGACACGGGGAAGTCTCCGCCCCCTATTCGCTGGACACCGAGGCGGAGGTGCGCGCGAGTGTCGGCGCGTGCCTCAGAGGCGATGCACGGGGTAGTTTAACATCGCACTGCCCCGTGCAGGAGGCGAGGCCCGGACAGACCGGGATAAGAGTGTGGGGCCGCGGCAGAATCAAGGACTCCCGCGGCTCCGTGCGCACGTGACCGGAGAGACACCAGGCTGGTTTTTAGTCAGTAGGAGTCTGACATACCCCGTCGCCCACCCCAGGGCGGCGGTCATCTATTGAGGATTTTCCAGCCGGAACAAAAAAAAGCTACGCTAGCCGAGGTTGGTCTGTGGATGGGTGACCATCTTTACATACCGAGCCGGTCCGTGCCTCGGACTGCACGTTAAGCCGTTGGTCCTGGCTGTCATTTGTAGATCTTTGAGAGTTGTTACGGGGAGTCAGAAGCCCGAAAGGCTGACCACCAGACTTATCAAAAGGTATTTATTGTATTATATGTAAGTGGGTTGTGGCGGTCAGATAGGCAGTCACTCTGTAACGCTTAAAAACCTAACTACTCGTAAACGAGGTAAGTAGCGACAACTCGGGGTCCAGCGAATAGGATGCGGGGACTTCCCCATGTCCCTCGCCCCTGGACCTATTCATGGGGGCCGGAAGAGGGCGTTATCCGCCCTTCCTCGGCGCTCGGTGCGTCTTCTTCGGCCCGGGAAGGTAGTTGAGATCTCTCTCTCCCGTTCCGCAGCTTCCTTCTACGACATCACGTCCTCGCAGAAGGACACTACCGCGTCCCACGACTCAGCGTTACCGACCATCCTCCGCATTACTGCCGGCAGTATCAAGTCGCCTCCTACTTCATTTGTGAGGACACGGTGCTGCTCCTCCCAAGCTACACACTCGGAGAGCGTGTGCTGCGCCGTGTCCTCCCCGCATTGGACGCAATGCTGGCACCGAACATCCGGCTCCCTGTCTATGCGTAGCAGGTAATTGCCAAAGCAGCTGTGCCCCGACAGTACCTGCATCACCCTGAACGACAGGAAGCCGTGCCTCCTTCCGAGTCAGTCGTCGAATACTGGCCGGATCGCCGTGACGGTATATAGCGAAGCCGGCGGTAGGGCGCATAAGCCTCTGCCGCTAGTCCGCCATCAGGACCTGACGGAGCTCCTCTCGGCGCAGATCGATCTGCCGCTGCGCCGGATTGGAGCCCCGTGTCCGCTCTTCCTCGCGCTATCGGTACAATGACGCGAGTACTTTCGCCTTTAGGTCCCAGGACGGGGATCCGGCCAGGACGCAAGCCGCCTCGTAGGAAATCGTGCGATACCCGCGGACGACCCTGACGGCCATCGCCCTCTGCGGTTTACGCAGAATGGCGGGAGGTACTTACCTTAAGTTTTGTGGTAGAACCCTTGCCTCCTTATTATACAAAACATATATTTTATTTAGATCAATGGTTATTGAATTATGCACCTAACCACTATAGAAATGTTGTTCTATAATATAAAAATGACAGTTTATTTCGGTACTACGTTGTCACTTTTGTATTAAGAACTTTGACCTAATCTCAATTAAGTTCGAAATACAAATAATGACTCAAAGGTCAAGTCTGGAACTAAAGTTAGATTTCGTTTTTTAATAAGGGAGCATTTATCTGTACTGTGATAACACCAAGGCAAATGGCACACTTATTTACAAACAAACTCACCTTAAAGCTTTGCGGGCAAATACCGAACAGATATCTGTCAAGAGTCTGTTTGAGTTCATCGGCGAAGACGAGAGCCGCTCCCTCGTTTAACTGTGGATAAATAAACAATGATTAGTATGTGTTTACGTTATTTGGGAGATTTATTGTGGAGTGAATCAGCTGCTAATTTACTGTTGTTTCGAAAGTAAGAGTAATTTGCCGGAATTTATTGCAATTCTGAGCGGGCTATCTTGGGCGTCTCTCTGAAGGACCGCATCAGAAATGAGGTGATCCGACAGAGGACCAGAGTCACCGACATAGCTGAGAGGATTAGCAAGCTGAAGTGGCAATGGGCTGGTCACATATGCTGCAGAGCCGACAACCGTTGGGGTAAACGAGTCCTCGAATGGAGACCGCATGTCAGCACGTCGTAACGGGGTCCACGAAGACCGATGCCTCCTGGGTCAGGGATGCGGGTTGGTTAAACAAGAAACCGTGGCCCTGGCCGTCGCACAGGCAAGTGAAGTGAAGTGGTTTTAGTCAGTAAAAGTCTGACACGCCTTTCCGCTCTGTCCAGAGCGGGAGAAGTCATGTGATGATTTCCCATACCAAAACAAAAAAAAACAGTACCTACTTAAAACTAGTGTCAACCTAAGTAGAGTTTGCGTTTTGTAATAAGGACCTTAAATTGTAGTCTGACGGAAACACCGCCGCTGGCAAATTGTTCCAGACCCTCCATGTACGTGGTATAAAAGACGATGCGAAACGATTCGTCGGGATCGTAGTGGTGTTAACAACGTAAGGGTGGAAACTCGCCGTACGACGGATCGTCCGATGGTGGAACGGAGATGGGGGAATTAAATCATGCAAGTTTTAGGGGAATCCCATGAAAGCATTGGTGGGTTTGGGGCAGCAGTCTCTATGGTCCGTGGGTTGTCCGAATGAGATACCAAGATACCATGGCTCCTGGTGCACAACAACTTGCAATTGCAAAACTGCAATTTGCGGAGTCTCATGGGTTGATATACAACGCCAAAAAGACAGAGTATATTGTCTTCGGGTCTGGAGCCAGGTGTCCATCTACGGTCCCTCCTCTGTTCCTTAAAGGTCACCCAATAAACAGGGTGTATAAATTTAAAAACTTGGGCCATATGGTAACAGATACCCTGAACGATGATGTAGATTTGGAGAGGGAATGCAGAGCGACATGCTGGCCCGCAGGTTCTCTCGATGTGCAGTAGCAGTCAAAATAGCCCTTTTTTATGGCGTATTGTACATCACTGTACTCGGGGGCCCTGTAGTTCAGATGTACCCAAAGGGCTTGCAACGCTTTGCGTATCCAATACAACAATGCGTTCAGGACGCTGTTGCGACTGCCGCGCTTCTGTAGTGCGTTGCTTTGACGCAGTATGGCGCAAGAAATCTGCCTCGTTACTTCGCGAATTGCGTGACAGTCCCAACATCATTCTGCACTCGATAGCGGCCCGAGCAGATAGTCCGCTTGTGTGGGCATTAGCAGACCTTACAAAATCGGTTTTAGTTATTAAGTACTAACATAGGTTTAAGTGAAATTGTTACTAACACAATGGACCACATGTAGTCTGAACAAACAGTAAATAATAAATTTAAAAAAATTGGTTTTAGTCAGTAAAATTTTTACACGCTTTTTTCCTTCGTCCAGAGTGTTAGAAGGTATTTGATGTTTTCAGTGTCAACATTGTTAATGACCAAGATTTCCTGGTTCACAAACTAAATTAAAGTTAAGTCAAGATCTTTTTCTTTCTATTTTAGGCCTAGGCCGCACTACGGTTAAACCGCTACGGTTTCTTTCCGCGACTGATTTTGTTACTGGCAACATAAGAAATTTAAACATGACAGGTTTTTATTATCTGCGGTACTGTGCTCTAACGACGAGTGTAAGATGGTTGTTTGGAAAGAATTATTTTTATAAAATTAAAAAACGTGTTCCTGTGTAACATTAAAAAGCAAAGGAAATAAACTCATTAAAACTGACTGCAACGTCCTTTTATTAAAATAATAATAGATTTTTTCGCTACAAAATGCTCGCGGGAAAAAACCGCAGGTGCGGCCGCTTGCATTAGTCTTCTAGGGGCACAAATTCACGCGATTAAAAACCGCCGCGGTTTAACCGTAGTGCGGCCTCAGCCTTATTAAGAAAACGACAGAAGATAAAATGTTAGTTTAGACCTCGTCAAAGTCCGCTCCTGACTTAAATTGGCATATTTTTGGTCGCCATGTTTATAATCGCGTCTAAACTATGGAGTAAGTAAAAAAAGCCGAAAAAAACGGCAGCGTGAACCGTCTTACGAGGGAGGTTTGTGGCAAAGTCATTATGTGGCCAATAAGCTACGGTATTTCACTGTTTTTTATTAATGATTGATGAATGAATTATTTACTGAATACTACATAAATCACACACTTGTATTTAGTAAACAACACTATAAATAATTTTAAAAGTCCAATAATAAATGAGCGTGACACTTAGCTTGACTTTCCCGCCAAAAACTCAACGAATGAGGTTGGACGTTGATAGTAAAAATAGAAGAAAGAATTAGCTACTTGTCAATTGTCTGTGGTTTCCAATATTCGCTTTTTGAATGTCTTTTTATTACAGTTAAATAAATCGTTTTCTAAGTATTTCTTACAATACGTTCGAAGATCGTCAATCGCCGTAATAACTTTACAGCTACTAAACTAGTTTGATCGCAAACCCATAACCTTTTATATTTTACGTGTTTTAACGCTAATTGCAATGGTATTTAATTCGACGTGCGCCGCTCTAGCGTTTCGCCTCGTCTATTAATACCACATTATACCTGCGACGGTCTTCCCGACTAATTAAAATTTTGTTATGAGTTGAATGGTGGTTACAAATAAAAGCAGGGATGCACGAAATTACACTATTTAATTATCGATAAACAGACTCTTAACTAATAATGCTAGATCTAACTTATGCCTATTCTTAATCCTAATTTCTAATCCTAAAAGAGAGGGCGCCAGGAGGGTTTTAGTTAGCGGATGTCGAGCAGAAGGAACCCTTCCAATCCTGAGTGGCCAGCCGGCTAGGGCGGTTCTTATCCACGCCTGGTAGATATTGAGCGTTGATTACAAGAAATGATAAATGTACATACGGTCTTGTACGGACTCCTGATAGAACTCCTCCAACAATAAAAGGGCGTGACGGTAGGCTGGAACAATAAAACCAATGATGTGAGCTGGTTCCACAACGAGGGTTATTGGTAAGGTTTCTTACTTGAATTGATAAATAACTCACCCCTTTATTGTTGCAATAGTTCACACACAAAATAATCGCTTAACTAAGCTAAATCAATATAATGCACAATAAACAAAACGAACTGGCGGTATGTCAAGATAGTTTCTCTCACAAATGACACTCGTCTGTCACCGACCAGTGATTACGCAGGAATGTCAACTTCAAGTTGACGGTTGTCGTTATATACTCTTTAAACATAAGTTAATGACATCTTAAGGAAATACAAAAAGAGACTAACAGCTATGGCGGGGTTTGAACCTGTGACTCGTAGCATAGAAGTTCAACGCCAATCCTCTCAGCTATACTTTCATTTAAATAATTAGACAAATTTGGATTTACGTTCAACCACTAGACCCGACGTCATTACAAATATCCCCCTCCTTTATGTAAAAAAAAACACCTTGTTTTTTTTTTAACGTTTTAAATCGTTTGCATGCCAAATGCCTATATTTTTGCCTTGCATGTTTTGTAAACGATATACATTATTTGACAATTTTTTAATTATCTTGACTTTTTCAAATTTTGGTGCCAGTTTCGCCATAAATTTATTACTCGCTTTTGATAAATGTTTTGTTCTCTTCCACACAATGTCACCTTCTACAAATGTGGTTGGTCTAAAATTCTTATTATAATACTTGCTGCTTTGAACATGAGCTTTTCTTAATTTTAACTGAATTTCTTTGAATAAGTGTTGCCTTTTTGTGATTTGATTTAAAAAGGTATCATATTCACAATCTAGTTGTTGGCTTAGATCTAAGGTATTGTTTTCAAAAACTGACATATCAACGGGTGAAATTGAAACTTCCCTGCCAAGAAAAATATATGAAGGCGTATAACCTGTGGTCTCGTGTATGGCTGTGTTAATAGAATGTGCTATGCCTTGTAAGTGAGCATCCCATTCATTGTGCTTATTGGCTGATATATTGGCAGCTATTAGAGTCCCTACCACCCTATTCACTCTTTCAGTTGGATTACTTTGTGGGTGGTAAAGTGGCGTGTACCATAATCTACATTGGTATTTAAGTGCTATATCCTTAAAAACTTTTGATTCGAATTGTTTACCATTATCACAAATAATTACTTTAGGTGTCCCGAATAATAATAACTGTCGTTCCAATATTTCTGCAATTTTGTCCGCTTTTCCCGTTCTCAATGGAAACAGTAACACAAACTTACTGAACCAACATGATATGACTAATAGCATGGTGTTACTTGTTTTGCTGCGGGGAAAGGGACCCATTAAATCTAACGAGATCACTTGCCATGGCTGCGATACCTCTCGATGTTGACCCATTAACCCAAAGGGCTGTTGCTGTGATACTTTATACTTAGAACACGTGTCGCAATTGCCTACATATGTCTTTACATCCTTTAGCATATTAAACCAAAAGAAATCTTTTTTGATTCTATAATATGTTTTGCGTACACCTAAATGTCCAGTAATGATATCGTCATGACTTCTTTTTAACACATCGTCTTTAAGTTTATCTGGAATAAACAATTTCCAATTATTAATGCTATCACTAGGGTACTGTTTTAATTTTACTTTTCTGAAAAGAAACCCATTAAAGACTGCCCAATGTCCGTTTTTGTTACGATTGTTTAGGATTTGGTTCACTTTATTTTTGTACCAATCATCTTTATGTTTCTCAAGTATTTTGATTAAATTTGACTCTAACACATTTACTTCTGCTGCCCTAGAGAGCGCATCGGGTACTACATTTAGTTTACCTGGACTATGAATAATGTCAAAAGTAAACTGTAATAATAATAATAATAATAATAATAATAATATTTATTTCTCATTTAACAAAAACTTCGTATTGTCGTAAAAAATAATTTGGAGTACATATTTGTAAATATAAGGCTTATCATAAGTTAACAATACATAGGTACTCTGACTCCTAAACTAGGTGAAACCTGTGACTTAGGAGTCAGTGATTCTCCGCAAGATACAAAGCCATAATTCTAGTACAATCAGGACGGTACTAACAATAATCAAGGTGGTGGACAAAAACAGTAAAACTAATTAATAGAATAAAATCAAATAAATGAGAAAAGATTAACTAAGTGGCGAGTGTAAGGTGTGAGTGTAGGTATAGGGAAGGGTGTGTGTGTGTGTGTGTGGGTGTACATCTGTGTGCGTGTGTGGGTGTGTGTGGGTGCGTATGTATATGTGTATGTAGCCTATGCGTACCATACTATAACACGGACGTATAGTTAAAGTGAACATCACTGTGAAATACCCAGAAGAAGATCCTCAGTATTATTATAATTTAGTGTTAGAAGATAGTCTCTAATTAAAGTTTTGCATTGGTATTTAAGGCAGGAGAAAATTTTAAATTTTTTGTTTAATAGATTGTACATGATAGTGCTTATAACATAATATTGACGTTTGGCAAAGGCAGTTCTATGGCGAACAGTAGGAAAAACATTGTGCTTGAGTCGTCCTGTAGGTTCTTTTGAGGGACGCGCTGAGTGTTTGCGTAGGACACACAGGAGCACATAGAGTTGTCTGACAGAGAGGACCTTGCAGTAGGAGTAGAGCTGTACAGTTGAATATCTTCGTGGAAGGGAGAACATCACTTTAAGGATAGCTCTTTGGGCTCTCTCAAGGCGAATAAATACATTTTGTGTGGCTCCACCCCAAACGGGCAGGCAGTACATTATGACGGACCGGCAAAGTGCAAAATATACTAGTTTTAAAATTTCACGATCAGCAGAGTTTCGCAGCTTCTTAAAGACATATATTAGTTTACGTACACGCGACGAGACATTGATTATATGATGGTGCCAGTTGAGATGCTGATCAATGAGTACTCCTAAATACCTCACGCAAGTGGATTTGGCAAGATTGGTGCAGCCGCACTGCGTGAAGGAACCACAGGTGTGAGCTTTTAGGGTTAGGGAATTAGAGGGAGACAGATTTGATCTAATGGCAAAGGGTACGTATGTCGATTTATCTACGTTTAAGGTAAGTAAGTTATCGGACAAGTAATTCATCACAGAAGAGAGAGCAGCCTCGGCATTATGATATGTTTGGTGCCAGTCATAACCATCGATGACAAGGGCAGTATCGTCCGCGTACGCATAGATCTTGCAATTGTCCAGAGACAGTTTGCAGAGGTCATTTATATAAATGAGAAACAGAGTAGGCCCCAGGATGCTGCCTTGCGGAACGCCGTATGTAATTGGAAGCTCGTCACTTTCATGTTGCCCGATTTTTACCTTTTGAGAACGGCCGCTTAGATAGTCTGCGAAAATTTTCAATGGGAGTCCGCGTATGCCAATACTTTCCATTTTACTCAATAAGGCTGGGACAGAAACGGTGTCAAATGCCTTTGACATATCCAGGAAAATTCCCAGGCACTTCTGTTTACTATCCAACGTCGCAGCTATATGACTAGATAAATCCATGACAGCGTCTTCAGTACTTATTCCATTTCTGAAACCGTATTGGTTATTGGATAATATATTGTTGGAATCTAGAAAGCTGGTCAGATTTTTATTCAGTGCTCGTTCTAGAATCTTTGACATAGCTGTTAGGATCGAAATTGGACGGTAATTATTGACGTCATCTCTGCGCCCAGCCTTATGAATGGGATGAACAACTGCTTTTTTAAACGCCATTGGGAAGATACCTGCGCCTAAACACAAATTACAGACATGTGTAATAATAGGGACTAAAACGCATCTCGAGTATCTTATTATCTTAGATGGTATACCATCAGAGCCGGTAGCACAGTCGGTTCTAAGACCCAAAATAATGGAGTCAACGTCGTCTTCAGACATCTCAAAGAGAGCCATCGAACTACACATCTCTGAGTTAGTCACAGATTTTGACACGTTTGAGGTACATTTAAATTTTGAAGCCAAACTACTGCCTATATTGGCAAAAAACGAATTCACGTGATTGAGGGAGGATTTGGGACTATCCATTAATTGTAGTAGATCAGCAGAAGGAGAAACCTGAGTTTGGAGATCTGACACTTTTTTGATGACATTCCAAGTAGCCTTGGCATTATTTTTTGCATTAAGAAACTGATCTTTTTCATATAAGTGCTTAAGTTTTCTCAAGAGGGAATTACAAAAATTTCGGTAGCGAGTGAAGGTGATTTTTAACATTTCATTATTTTGTGACTTTTTAAGTTTCATATGCATGTGGTCACGATGCCGTATACAACGAAGTAGCCCAGGCGTAATCCAGGGCTTCAAATTGCGTTCTCTTTTTGGAATCGGATGTTCCCGTGTATGCTGTGTGATAATGGAGGAGAGGTTACTAATAAAAGTATCAGCAGCAACATTAGGATCCGTTATAGCCAACAAAGGAGACCAGTCATGATTTTTTATATCCTCTACTGCAGATTCGTAGTCTATTTGTGTCTTAGTACGGTTGACATGCAAGTTAGCACTCTTAGTTTGTAAGAATAATAGCAGCGGTTCATGATCTGTTATAGAGGATTCAATAACGAAAGTCGAGGCGGATTTGTTAGTTTTTAGTAAAATGTGATCTAAACAGTTAGCGAGGCGTGTTGGAAATAGATGAGCTGGAAGAAGTCCGTTAGAGGCAGCACAGTTTAAATACTCATCCGAGTGACTATCCGTATTATCAACTTTGATGTCGATGTTCATATCGCCGATGAGAACCACGGTAGGAGATGATAATTTGAGTGCGTTATCGAGACTATTTATGAAGTTGTTAATGTTTCTAAAAGAAGGTGAACGATAAATGGCCACTATTGTAACGTCTCCTATGCAACAGATAAGGCAGTTTGCATCATCAAAGTGCGGTTCCCTAACGTCAGCTCTGATGGAGGATTTGATGTAAATAGCACAACCATCGTTTTGATTATTTGTACTTTTAGTAGAGTATGACGTGTAGCCATCTAAGGCCGGGAGATGTGACAGCTTGCTTAGCCAACACTCAGTGAGAACGAGCACGTCACACTGGAAACCCAATAGTCGCATTAATACAGAAACTTCATCAAAATTTTTAGTGATGCTACGGATGTTTAAATGTAAAATCTTTAGTCCTTTTTTAGGGTCTTGTATAAACTGCAAACAGGTCTGAGGTTGGCATTTAAGCGATTTAGAAACATGAAACTCGTCTATTTCGTCATTAATAATATCTAAATTAGCCATTTATTAGTGAGATTTGCAAGGTGGACAGGGCTTGAAACGTCGCGTCGTTGCAATAAATAAAAAATAAAATATAAATAAAAAAGATGGTAATTGATTCATGCTGTGATGCAAACATAAGGACTAATGTATTTCTAATCAGTATTGTTACAACTCGTGGAATTATATGGTATGTGGCAGTTTCACAAGTATATAATGTATTCAGGTGTGATGTGAGGGGATAAAGGATTTTGTAGTTGAGTATGCAAATATGTGTGAATATAAATTGTGTGTAATGTTTTATTTTTAGTAAGAAGTGTCGGAGTACTGTAGGTAAATGTATATATTGTATATCGATTAATGTGTAAGTTAATTTTAATAATCTCATACAAAATAAGCATATAATAAACACAAATAAAAAAGTAGAAAGGATGCAAGAAATGAGAGCTGTATGCGATAGTCAATCCATGGGATCTTGGCTCACGAGTAGGCTAAGACAATTTTTGAGCGTATAAGTATTTGTCTGTCTCCCTCTATCTTGCGCAGAAATATATTGCCATTAGAGATCCAGCAGAACTTATAGGAATTTTTGTTGGCAAACACTCTGGCGAGGTAGAATAACTTTTTGGTGCTCGCTGGAAGATGTTCGGAAATGTAAACTGGTTGACAATCACCACTGAAGCCCAGAACTGCCGTGTTGAGTTTGTCCCCTTTTCCTTTTTCTTTGTTGTATGCACGCACAGCCGATAAAAGTGTCGACTTGATTTGCACGTTAGTGAATTCAGCAATAATTGGGCGAGGGGAGCTTGAGGTATTAGATTTACCGGGGAGTCTATAAATGTCGCGCAGTTCACTCTCACTTATGTGTAGGCCCACAGCAGAGCCTGTGTTACACACCATTTTTATTAGATTGGTGGTTGATTCAGGACTTACTTGCGGGATGTTACGCAGTTCTATGGCGGAAGATCTAGAATTCTGCTGGAGATCAATTATTTTTTGTTCGAGTGATTCGACATATTCCTGCTGCTCGCGTCGCTCCTTCTTAAGAAATTCCACCTCCATCTTCATATCTTCAAACTTTTTATTGAAGAACTCAATAGACTGTACGATTTCAGCGTTAGATTTGCAGATCTCTGAGTTAGATGCCTGAATCTTAATGTTTTGGGTTTTAATGTCCTTTATGTCAGATGAAAGCTGAGCTATTAGATTATTTTGGCCCAGGAGTAGTTCTGCAACTCGATTATCCTGCTCCTTCTTCCACTTTTCAAGTATGACCTGCATCTCTTGTGGTTCCGGCAGGCTGAGCACAGACGTAACAGCCCGCGGCGAGGTATCATTACGCGGACGCTTATTACGTTTTGTGTTAACAAAGTCGCTCGCCGCTATTGCTGTGCAGATATCGGGTTCGGAACGAGTTTGAGTCTGGTTTTTATTGCCCACTGGTATTCTAGGGCTGTTGGGTGGGGTGCGGCGTAACGACATATTAACGACTAATCAAAACGGTAAAATGAAGGCAACCAGTGTAGGCAATGAACAGCAATAAATAAAATAATGTAAACAAGTAAACCAGTGTTATGCCAAGTCGATGGCAACAGGCAGCGCTCGATCGTAGCCGATACAGTTCACGTAGCACAGGCCGTCTCGTAGCAGCGCGCGCACAGGTGAGGCCGTAGCAGCAGTGACGGACACTCGTAGCGGATTGATTTTTTAAGATTCGTAGCACTAACACGGTAGCACAATACGCAAGCAGTCCGGTCACTGCGCACTTGGGTGATGGTTCTAATCCGACGAATCACCGAGATTTTTTAAAAACACTTTGATGCGTTAACAAGTTTGATCTTTACGTCTCTCTCTAGGACCACCCAGTGGGAGTGGTTCACAGGTAAGATCAAGCAAGGGGTGACAAGGAAATGATTTTATATAAGATCAGCCAATCACGGACCACAAATGCACTGGTAGTCGACACACGTCCACTATGTTCAACGTCAAACGGCGGAATCAAACTGTTGTAGTTTCATTGCCCATCTGGCTAATCTACCATGTGGATCTTTCATTTTATGAAGCCATAGTAGTGCCCTATGGTCAGTTATGACTGTGAAATGAACACCGTCAATGTATGGTCTAAACTTTTCTATAGCATAAACAACACTTAACAGTTCTTTCTCGGAAGCTGTGTAGCGCTTTTCGCAATCGTTAAGTTTTCTACTGATGTAAGCCACTGGCTGATCCGAATCTACTGCCTTCTGACATAGAACTGCTCCTATTCCCTCATTGGAAGCATCACATTGAATTATAAATGGCTTATTGTAATCGGGACATGACATGACCGGGGCCGATGTAAGTAATGTTTTAAGGTTTAAGAATGCTTCTTCCGCTTCTTGGGACCATCTATATTTTATTTTTCTATTACCTTTGGTGAGGTTATGTAAAGGAGCCGCAATGAGGGAAAAATTTTGCACGAAACGTCTGTACCAACTGGCCAAACCAATAAACCTTTTAAGTTCTGTTAAGTTTTTGGGCCTTGGATAGTTCAAAATAGCCGTAACTTTCTCTGGATCAGTTCTTAGACCATCCCTATCAATGATGTAGCCCAAAAATTTTAAACTAGATCTAGCAAATTTACATTTTTCTATATTTATAGTCAAATTAGCTTCCTTTAAAATGGCCATAACTTCCCTTAATACCTGTAAGTGTTCCTCAAAAGTAGAAGTGCAAATAACGATATCGTCTAAATAGGCCCAAACCCTAGCCTCGTGTGCCTGAAAGAGGATGTCCATTAACCTTTGCTGTGTCTGTGACGCATTTACTAAACCGAAAGGCATGACCTTGAACTGAAATAAACCCCTGCCAGGTACCGCAAACGTAGTTTTTTCTTTACTATTTTCCTCTAGTGGAATTTGCCAAAAAGCTGATTTAAGGTCCAATGTACTTAAGTATCTTGCACTTCGTAAATTATCAATAATGGTTGTAACTCGAGGTAAAGGGTATGTGTCTCTCTTGGTAACTTTGTTTAATTGCCTACTGTCTAAACAGAGCCGGTTATCTCCATTCGGTTTTTTAACTAGAAGCACTGGTGAGCACCAAGGACTTATTGATGGTTCTATAACGTCGTTCCTAAGCATGTCATCAATTTCCTTCTCTATTTGTTTTTTTATGGCCGGTGAAAAATTATACTGTTTTTGGTATACCGGTTTGTGATTTTCTGTATCAATGTTGTGTTTCAGTACACTGGTCCTACCTAAACCTGTGCCGATGCTAATTTTCATGTCAGCCACTAGCCTAAACAGTTCCCTTTGTTGCCTAACACTTAAATCTTCTATAGGTATTATGGATGATTTATTGACTTCTAGGTGAGCGACTTCTTTATTCCTAGGTAAGCAATCGCTCTTCAATTTGAGCTGAATACCAAAAACGTCAAGGAAATCCTTCCCTAGTAACAGTGTTTGTGATAAACCTGGCATGACCATCATTGCTATAATATGAAATTGGTTATCAAATGACACGGGAACATCAAAAGCCTTGGGTATAGTATGATTAGTTCCATCAGCCGTGGCCAATCTTGCTCCCGTTAGTTCATATGAGCGTAATCCTAATGTGTACAAAATATTCGCAAGTTTTGAATTTATCACTGTAATATTAGCTCCACTGTCTAACAAACCCGCACATTCATACCCCATTATTTTAATATTAATATAGTTACGATTGTCATTGTTGTTTTGAAAGATTTTGCAAACCTCATTGTATTGAAAATAATGGCGTATAGTCTGCAACCAATCCTGCCATTCTTTACTCTGTTTTCGTAGGGGAAGAACTAACTGGCAGGTTTTATGCCTTCCCCTGCAGCGTTTTCCTTACACTTGCAATTTTTGGAAGAGACCCCATAACGACCACATTTAAAACAAAATAAGCGTTGTTTGGGTACCTTACATGTTCGAAATAAGTGACCAACCTCTCTACAATTCCAGCAACGACTACCTACTGGCTTAATATGTTTTGTTTCAGCTACTGCCGAGGTTTCATTTAGTTCCTTATTAAGACAATGTGTACCAGGTATGTAAGCCAAATCAGGCTCCAGTCTAAATTTGTTACTTTGTGGCTCCTGAAAATTATCGCAGTTTAATTTAGTTACTTCTACTATCCTAAGAATATTTACCAGGTCTGACACTGATGCGAAAGTATCTCTACATAATGCCCTCTGGTAAAATGGCTGTAAATTTTTTGATATTATCGCGACTTTCTCACTCTCTGAAAGTTTATTGGGCAATCTATTAAACATATTTTGCATTACAAAAACATATATTATTGCCGACTCATCTTTACCCTGAGTCCTGGTTTTAATTTCATTGAGTAATTCTTCCTGATAATAAGGTGATTGAAACGTGTGTTTGAGAAGAAGAACTAATTCATCCCAATTTTCTACAATATTTTTGTTTGCCCTGTACCAAATAAGCGCATCGCCTTCAAAGAAATCAATGGCATATCTCCATAAATCTTTGTTGCTTGCATTACGTGCCTCTTTTAGTTCTTCTACCCGTTCTATGAATGCATTTACGCTCAAGCCATTTCTACCCGAAAATTTTAGACCCCAACCACTAATGGGTACAAGTTTACGATTTGACAAGCTTTCGTCTATTGTGGAACTGCGAAATAATTTTGAGTCTTTATTTTTATCCTCAGTGCCATCCCGAAACGTACAAATCTTTCTATAACCCTCAGTGTGATCTATATCTATATTGGACGCAACATCTGATGTACTACCTCCTTCCATCTGTTTTATTATCTTCTTACCAACATCGCCTAATGTCTCCACTAATTTACATTTATCATCTGCTGTTAAATTGCCCTCTTCCGATAATTCATCTCTCTCTTCTAATCGAGCTAGTAGGGTTTCGCCTCTAATTTTAAGTTCTGATTTTAAACTTATTTCCTTATCTGATATTGGTTTAATAAACTCTAGTCTATTTTGAACGTGATATAGTCTAGACACTAGTCTTCTAAATAATGTTCTATCCGGTTTGTCTGTTAGTTCTGAAATATACTGGTCCAATATATTCAATTTAGCTACACATATTTCTAATTCAGCCGATGGTACTTCGATACATTGTTTCGGAGCTTTAATTGTGTGTGAATAAATCCCTGTCTGTTCACTTACTAGTAATTCCTTTAACAATTTCCTTAAAACCGAGACCACAGCCTTCACACCTATACCTCGGCATGCAAGCTCAAATTCTAATTCATCCTTTAAGAGAAATATGGGATCCATCCTGGCAACTTACAAGCCAAAAGTTACTAAAGAAAACACTACTTGTATTCCTGTAGGGAATAACAAAATTTTTACCCTGAATATTTGATGTAGGTACTTAGACTGGCGGCTGCCCAATGTTGATTGAAGAAAAAAATCAAAAGGAAAATTCTAACAGTAGGTAGCCACTCAATTGATTGATGGCTATGCAATCATAAGAAAAAAAAATAAGTTAACCAAATATATACTGGCCTTATATAAAAAAATACAACAAATGGAAAAAAAAAACACTACCATAGTAATTAATGAGAAAATTATTATTGGCTTGAGTTATTGTACCTAAGTTATCTAGAAACTAATAACACTATGAGAGTAATATAGTCGTACAGTATCAATACGCTACGTAACCCGCTCCGCTTATGAATCTTGCACCGCACCCAAACGGTGACGTAAGATATGAACCACCAATAATATGAATAATTATGTGGGTAGTTAGGTGCGAAACTACTATTTTTGACGGTGTTAGTATAATTTACGATTGATTATAATGCGAATGTACTAAAGCGAAAACCTATTTAAAATCTATCGAGCTAAATGCACACCGACTTCTCCCTGCAAACCACCACTAAGTTTTAACGTTGGGCGCCATGTTATGAGTTGAATGGTGGTTACAAATAAAAGCAGGGATGCACGAAATTACACTATTTAATTATCGATAAACAGACTCTTAACTAATAATGCTAGATCTAACTTATGCCTATTCTTAATCCTAATTTCTAATCCTAAAAGAGAGGGCGCCAGGAGGGTTTTAGTCAGCGGATGTCGAGCAGAAGGAACCCTTCCAATCCTGAGTGGCCAGCCGGCTAGGGCGGTTCTTATCCACGCCTGGTAGATATTGAGCGTTGATTACAAGAAATGATAAATGTACATACGGTCTTGTACGGACTCCTGATAGAACTCCTCCAATAATAAAAGGGCGTGACGGTAGGCTGGAACAATAAAACCAATGATGTGAGCTGGTACCACAACGAGGGTTATTGGTAAGGTTTCTTACTTGAATTGATAAATAACTCACCCCTTTATTGTTGCAATAGTTCACACACAAAATAATCGCTTACTAAGCTAAATCAATATAATGCACAATAAACAAAACGAACTGGCGGTATGTCAAGATAGTTTCTCTCACAAATGACACTCGTCTGTCACCGACCAGTGATTACGCAGGAATGTCAACTTCAAGTTGACGGTTGTCGTTATATACTCTTTAAACATAAGTTAATGACATCTTAAGGAAATACAAAAAGAGACTAACCGCTATGGCGGGGTTTGAACCTGTGACTCGTAGCATAGAAGTTCAACGCCAATCCTCTCAGCTATACTTTCATTTAAATAATTAGACAAATTTGGATTTACGTTCAACCACTAGACCCGACGTCATTACAATTTAAATGTCTTCAATTCTAGAGTGAATAGGCTCTCATTAAAGCAGTGCGCTTTATCATCAACGATTGCATCACTGCTTACCATCAGGCAGCACTAGTTTATAATGTTATAATAGACGATAATGGTATTAAGAAAAGGACAGAAGATAAAATGTCCGTTTAGAACTGTCAAATTAGTCCGCTCGTGACGTATTTTTGGTCGCTATGTTTATAATCGAATCTAAACTGTCTATTAGAGGTTTTGGCGGGAAAGTCAAGCTGAGTGTCACGCTCATTTTTCATTGGACTCTTAAAATTATTTATAGAGTTACTTACTAAATAAAAGTGCGTGATTTATGTAGTAAAAAGTGCATTTAGTAAATAATTCATAAAGAACAGTGAAATATCGCAGCATAGTGGCCACATCATGACTTTGTCTCAAACCTCCCTCGTAAGACGGTTCACGCGGCCGTCTTTTAGGACATGAATAATTCATTACGTGACATTGGCTAAATGCACAAACCGTGCGAAGCCAATAAAGAAAGAAAACTGTCTATTACTGTTATCTTCTATCTTTTTTTAGTGACTGAAAATTTCGCGTGTCATGTATGAACTCCCCTAATAAATAATCAAAGTATAAACGGGGCCTTATCTCTTACTTTTAAATAAATCATGCAATAGACACTGACAAAATGTATGGTGTGAAAAAAACCGCGTACGACTATAGCGCACAAAGATTACCGAATCTAGCCGAGCGTTTTTGCGCTTGGATGTAATCGGTTACCTTCGGTAAGGAGTTGCAAGCGAATAGGATTTATTTTATTTGACGATTTGACCCGAAAAATCTGACTTGCCCTAGGCCTGACTGCTCAGCACACGCTCTCCGAGTGTGTAGCTTGGGATGAGCAGCGCCGTGTCCAGGTGTCCTCACAAATAAAGTAGGAGGCGACCTGACGTTGCCAGCAGTAGTGCGGAGGATGGTCGGTAGCGCAGAGTCGTGGGACGCAGTGGTGTCCTTCTGCAAGGACGTGATGTCCCAGAAGGAAGCTGCGGAACGGGAGAGGGAGATCTCAACTCCCTTCCCGGACTGCAAACTATGCACCGGGCGCCGAGGTAGGGCGGATAACGCCCTCTTCCGGCCCCCATGAATGGGTCCAGGGGCGAGGGACATGGGGAAGTTCCCGACCCTATTCGTTGGACCCCGAGGTGGAGGCGCGCGCGAGTGTCGGCGCGCGCCTCAGAGGCGATGCACGGGGTAGTTTAACACCTCACTACCCTGTGCAGGAAGCGAGGCCCGGACAGACTGCGGCAGAATCAAGGACTTCCGCGGCTCCGCACCCACGTGACCGGAGAGACACTGGGGTGGTTTTTAGTCAGTAGAAGTCTGACAGACCCCGTTGCCCATTCGGCGGACATCCATTGAGGATTTCTACACCGGAACAAAAAAAAAAGGCCTGACTCTTGACTGAGCTTCTTAGCTGGGTCGAGGGAGCTTCTGAGCTGGGTACGCATGAACCTACAGTTGTCTTACGATATCATTCGACAGCCTTTTACACATCACACAGGCTCTGCTAATAAGGATGTTATTATAGGAACACATTTCATTCATCTGCTCAAAAACAAATATAGTCTAATGTATCCCGTAGTTAAGCTTTGAGAGTAAATGTAAACAGCGCAGCAAAATGTAAACTGTAAACCATGTTATTACCATCGTACAGATGAAAGAGAAACGATTACGTATTTCAAGTGTTAAAATACTGAGAAAAAGTGTGGATTCTTTTGATTTTCAACCAAATATATTAACATGCTTGCTATTTTTGTATTTTATTGTTTATTTTTAGACCTTGCTCTTTGCGTTGGTCCTTGTCTATTGTCGGTGTTCAGAGTCATGATTCACATTTGTGTGCTTATATTTTGAATGAGTTGGTAAGTATTGTATCTAATTTTAATTTTTACGTTTCATTTGTGGAATTGCATCATCATCATCATCATTTCAGCTCCGTAAGTCATGACGGGTAGGATGCACTGGTTGAGATGAATTGGCAGAAATGATGTGATCCGACAGAGGACCAGAGGCACCGACATAGCTTAGAGGATTAGCAAGCTGAAGTGGCTGGTCACATATGCCGCAGGACCGACAACCGTTGGGGTAAACGAATCCTCGAGTGGAGACCGCGTCTCGGCAAACGTAGCGTAGGACGCCCTTGGGCGAGATGGAGCGACGACATCATAAAGGTAGCTGGTAGTAGCTGGCGGAGAACTGCTCAGGATCGAGCTTGTTGGCGTGCCATGAAGGAGGCCTATGTCCAGCAGTGGACGAGTAGGGGCTGATAATGATGACGATGATGGTCATTTCAGCCGAAAGATGTCCACTGCTGGACATTTGCCTCCCCAAAGGACCTTTACGACGACTGGTCCAGCGCCTCCCGCATCCAGCGGTTTCCCGTGACCTTCACCAGGTCGTCGGTCCACCTTGTCGTGGGCCTATCCACGCTGCGTCTTCCGGTGCGTGGTCGCCGCTCGAGAACCCGTCGGCCCCATCAGGCATCGGTCCTACGGCTAATGTGCCCGGCCCACTGGCACTTTATGTAGTGTTGCAATTCTTCGGGCTACTGTGACATTAACGATCTGCTGATGCCCTGTGTCTATGGTTATGCAGATGGCAGCACAGTTGTAGAGAGATACCTGCCGGATGCTCGGGCTAGTAGGGAATCAATCGGGTTCGAAAGAGAGGCTATGGTAGAGCGTACGAATGTTGCACTACAGGCAGTCTCCGAATGGGGCAATGCCAATCTTGTAGCATTAAATGCCGCCAAAACACAGGCGTGTCTTATCACCGCCAAAAGGAGCCCGTTCACCTTGGCTCCTACTTTTCGAAATGAATCCTTGGAGCGTACCGACCGCCTTCAGCTTTTGAGAGTTGAGATTTCCTTTTCCTTGAGATCATTGTTTTTATATACGTATTGAGTTTCTGTACCGAGAACCAGTTCCTATGTGCGCGGCCGAGAGGCCGAGTCTTCGGCCAGGCCACGCCGCATTCGTGGATTGTTATTAAGGCTTAGGCCGCACTACGGTTAAACCGCTGCGGTTTTTAAAATGTGTGCCCCTAGAATACTAATGCAAGCGGCCGCACCTGCGGTTTTTTCCAGCGACTAATTTTACTAGGGCACAAATTCTCGCGATTAAAAACCGCAGCGGTTTAACCGTAGTGCGGCCTACGCCTAAACCTAACTGCTTGTCCGCCGCGATTGTCACTGTCTACCCTCACAATGTTGACATTGTTATAAAATAAATAAACCTTTTGATTAAATAAAGTTAATTATATAATATATATACCGAATATAATCTACCAAAGGTTCTTCTACGAATCTCCTCATTTCTGATTCGATCGCGCAGAGAGACTCCAAGCATAGCTTCGCATGAGGCCCATTGTGAGCGACCACGTTTCAGTCGATTTATGGTATCATGAGAAAACAACATAATTTGCCGCTTCAAATGTATGACATTCACATCAAACGTGTCGACAACAGCGATTGTCAAGTTGCATTAAAATTATTAGAATCAGAAATTAAATTCTCAAAGACAAAATATTTAATTTTGGAAGAATGCAACATTAGTAGAAAATTATTACAAACAGTTGGCAATACGAACTCGTTTTTTTTTTATAATTACGAGCTAGAATTGAGCCAAAGTCTTACACTTATGTACAAATCATAGACAATATTTTTAAAAATATTTTTTTTATTATGATTATTTTTTTGCTTCCTAGATTTTAACGTTTTTAAGTCTTTGACAGTCGTTGCATACATTTTTGCTATTCGTCATTGTCATCAAAGAGTATTGAGGAAGCAAGACTTTTAACGTAAGCGTTAGTGATGCTATATGAGTAGGGAGTACCATCGATCATCTTTTCTAGTACTTCTCAGTTCACGGATTATTTTTTTTTTTTAAAAGCGCTGCGCAAAAAGATGTTGCATCTTTTTGATTTAAATTTATTCCTAACGTTCGATCACCGCTCGCTGCCCGCCACCGCCCCGCTGCCGCGCCGCTGTTTTCGAGAACCGGTCCTTTTGATTTTACGCATAACATCCTGCCGCTCACTCGCCGCCGCCGCCGCCGCCACGCTGCCCGCGAGATTCGAGGCAGTGGCCTTAAACTTACATACACAAAAAGCCAGACCCGGAACCACTGCTGGGCAAAGGCCTCCCCAAGGCTTTCCACGATGACCGGTCTTGTGCTGTCCGCATCCATCGGCTTCCCGCGACCTTCACCAGGTCATAGGTCCACCTTTTTGGGGGCCTCCCTACGCTGCGTCTTCCGGTACGTGGCCGCCACTTCAGAAACTTACTACCCCATCGCCCATCGGTTCTACGAGCAATGTGCCCTGCCCACTGCCACTTAATTTTAGCGACTCGAAGAGCTATGTCGGTGACTTTGGTTCTTCTGCGGCTCTCCTCATTTCTGATTCGATCACGCAGAGAAACTCCGAGCATAGCTCTTTCCATCGCCCTTTGTGCAGTAGTGTGAGTAGCTTAACCTGTGATGTTCGTTCATAAATAGTGTGGGGTCAATAAGATTGTAAAAAAATAAACTCATAAATTACTGACGAATACAATGAGATACAATCAAGACCTTCTCAACAGATACAATGGACGCTTAAATAAAGCGTTAATTTTCGCTACTAAATCGTTCAATATAATAAATAATCATTAAATACTGTCTTCACCGTCAGTTGTTTTGGCTCTCTAGATATTTACGACTGCATAGTGCAAATGCGGACGGACGACAGCAGGTCAAGCTACCCGAAACTGTCAAATATTTCCAATCAACCTTAAGCCTTAAAACTTTAGAAATAAAGTTGAGAATCTAATAAAGAAATCTAACAAATTGTAGTACCTTGATGTGCTGTCGCCTATTCGTTGTTTGTGTCTAGTCGTAGTCATAAATTTATATTTTATATGGTGTTATCCGTGTAGTACCGGGCTTAGTACCAACCCATATTCTTCCGTGGGTGTCGTAAGAGGCGACTAAGGGAACTCACCAGGGAAGCGGACAGCAGCGCTTCTCCAGTGAAATATCAAATTATTGCGATCTCCAACCCGCCTGCCAAGAGTGAGGATTATGGCAAATCCCCCCAATTGGAATGAAAGCCTTGAGGGAGGTCTTTGCCCAGCAGTAACCTAGTACATCTACAGGCTGAGAACTTATGGATCGCGCACTACGGTTTTATACAATTTTAAACTTAGTCTCATTACCATAAGGTTATTAATTAACCGCAACACGTCCGAACGAGCCGCTTAAGCAAAGAGTATAATAATAAGCCTAAGATAGCACTAGAGTTGTAGTGCGTCCTTTTCTACTGGGTTACCAGAATATAAAATAATGTCTTTGGAAATATTTGGTAGTTTTTTTTTCAGTAAATTGATGTTATAAAAACGCAATATAAATCAATAAACTAGGTTTTCTGTTGTAATAGCAGACACACAACAATATAAGCAGTGTAAAGTGTATGATGTTGCAATTCCTCGGGCTATGTCGGTTACTCTCGTTCTTCTGCGGATCTCCTCATTCCTGATTCGATCGCGCAGTGAAACCCCAAGCATAGCCCTCTCCATTGCCCTTTCAGCGACTTTGAGCCTTCTTATAAAGCCCATTGTTAGCGACCACGTTTCAATTCCATAAGTCATCACTGGCAACACACACTGGTCGAAGACTTTTGTCCGTAGGACCGATGCCCGTTGGGGCCGACGGGTTCTCGAGTGGCGACCACGCACGGGGAGACGTAGCGTGGGTAGGCCCCCGACATGCGGTGGACCGACGACCTAGTGAAGGTCGCGGGAAACCGCTGGATGCGGGAGGCGCAAGACCGGTCGTCGTTGAAAACCTTGGGGGAGGCCTATGTCCAGCAGTGGACGTCTTTCGGCTGAAATGATGATGATGATGATGATGAAAGTGTATGAAAAATACATTAGTAAGCTTTTGTTTTCTCTACATATGACCACATTATACTTTTTTTTTTGGCTTAAAACAACGTGCCTCCCTATTAGAAAGCGACGCGTAAGTATCGATTTATATTATTTTCATCTTCGAAGTACTAGTTATTTTATTTCTTTCTTTCTTTCTTCTTTGGCTTCGCACGGTTTGTGCATTTAGCCAATGTCACGTAATGAATTTTCATTCATGTCGGAAAAGACTGCCACGCGAACCTTCTATGAGGGAGGTTTGAGACAGTCATGATGCGGCCACTATGCTGCGATATCTTAATGTTTTTTTTTTTATGAATTATTTACTGAATGCACTTTTTACTACATAAATCAAGCAGTTTTATTTAATAAACAACACTATCAATAATTATGAAAAATGAGCGTGACTGGAGTTTTTGGCGGGAAGCTAAGATGAGTGCCACGCTCATTTTTCATTGGACTTTTAAATTATTTATAGTGTCGTTTACTAAATAAAAACGCGTGATTTATGTAGTAAAAAGTGCATTCAGTGAATAATTCATAAAGAACAGTGAAATATTGTGGCATAGTGGCCACATCATGGCTTTGTACCAAAACTTCCTCCTAGTGTCAGTTCACGCGAGAAACGAAAGGAGATAGGTTTAGTTAGGATAAGTTTAGGATAAGTTAGGATAAGTTACAAAAGAAGACAAGATATAATTAAGACTTGGCTTAAAGGTCTTAGAAACCAGGCCATAAAATCCCCCAAAAAAAAAAAAAATGAGCGTGACTGCGTGACACTTAGCTTAACTTTCCCGCCAAAAAGCCCGAAGTACTAGATAAAGATATAGGTTCATGGTCGTAGCATCCTTATCTCTGGTCATGACTGTTTCTTTTCTTATGCAAGATACACACGCGTCATTTTCAAACTTCTGACGTTGAATAACTTCTATTTTTACATGCTTTTTAGTTTTTTTATTAGCTTCACTTGTATGTTTGCTTGTTTGTTTGTCCGTCTCTAACTCTTTGGACAACGAGTGAGCGGCTCATTGCTGTAAAATGTCCCACCGATTTTAATACGTTCGTTAGTTCGTTTTTTTTTTTTTTTTTAAGAATATCGATCTAAGATGTTGAAAATAATTATATAGTATAAAAAACTAAAAAATAGCTTTTAAAAACTTTTTTACAAAAAAACAACCGACTTCCAAAAACCTACAAAGTGAAAAATAACTAATTTCGGAAGTCGGTGTCTTGGGTTTTGTTTATTCATTTTTGACACCGACTTCCGAAATTAGTTATTTTTGACTTTGTAGTGGTTTTTGGAAGTCGGTTGTTTTTTTGTAAAAAAGGTTTTATTTTATAATTTTTAGTTGTTAAAAGTACTATGTATTCAGTTGCATCCGGTCAGACTGGAAGCTGACGCAAATATAGTTGGGAAACGACGTAATTTTTTTTACTTTAATTTTTACCCGTAAGTATTCCCTCAACTGCCTATGGTCTTCATCATCAAATTTACTGCACACCATTATTTTAAACCAATGGGTGCAAAGGTCTCATCAATATAAATGAATTCAGTCCAAATACAAGGTAGCTGCTGTGAATTGTTGAGGAGTTCCTTCGACTGTCTCCCAGCTCCATCATCAGATCTACTCCAGACCTTTATTAAATTGTAGTGCTTTAAAATACTTAATGAAAATGCTAAGAAATGCGCTAGTCGCCCCTGCAATTTTTGAAAGTTTCCCTTGTTTTCTCTGGTTTTTTACCATCAAACCCTAATATCCTTATCATGGGACCACCTTGGGAACGTCTTCTTTCCAACAGAAAAATAATTATCAAAATCGGTTCATAAACGACGAAGTTATGCGCGAACAAACATAAAAAAGCATATATACGGTCGAATTGAGTAACCTCCTCCTTTATGAAGTCAGTTAAAAAATATCAAACTAAAAAATTAAAAATTATTTTAAAAAAGCGTGAGGCGCTTAATATACAAAAAATATGGTACAAAGCGCCTCACACTTTTTTAAAAATTATTTTTAACTTTTAAGTTTGATATTTTTTGAAAGTATGTTTTTTAGTTACACACGCGCCTTAGAAACATGCTTTAGAGATCAGAGTTGTGGCACTCCGAAAGAAAGAGAGGAAACGAAGTTTCGTCTATCTTTACCTCTCTCAAAATCATCATTCATCTATGAGAAGAGAGAGATAGTGAGAGAGAGAGAGATAGTGCTAGACCGAAAGCATAGGCCATCTCTGTCACTCTTCTCAAACCAAAAAAATACTGCAAATTACACGCATACGGCATGTCCATTAGTATACGTCTATGGTCAAGACACGTATTTCCGCAGCTTGGGCAAAATGGCGTGAGGAGACAGGTGTCACTTATGACCCCAAAATGCCGGTTAGGCTTACAGGACAGGTCTATAAGACTACTATTAGACCTGTTCTTCTGTATGGCAGTGAGGCGTGGCCTGTGTTTGAGCGACACAAGCAGGAGCTGAAAGCTGAAAGTGTACGCACAACACATCAAGCTCAATAAAACCTATAACCTGACTTCTGATTGTACGAAAAGCGTATGCAATGCGAGGTCAGGTAAAACTGTATGTTTAGCTTGATGTGTCGTCGTATGGGCATGATATGACATTGTACGGACGACAGCGGGTGGAGCTACTAGCAACTGTCAAATATTCCCAATCAACCTTGAGCCTTAATTAATGCATTAGAGATAAAGATGTTTTTTTTTTATAAATTATAAACTAGCGCTTGACCGCAATCCCGCCTGATGGTAAACAGTGATGCGATCGTTAATGGTAAAGCGCGCTAGTTTATTAAGAGCCTATTCACTCTAGCCTTGAAGACACTCAAATTGTAGGGTGACGGAAACACCGCCGCTGGCAAATTGTTCCAGTCCTTCGATGTACGCGGAATGAAAGAGGAAGCGAAACGCTTCGTCCGGATCGTAGTGGTGTTAACAACGTAAGGGTGGAAAGTAGCCGTACGACGGGTCGTCCGATGGTGGAACGGAGTTTTTGTTTTATATATATTATTATAAACCAGTGCTTGACTCAATCCCGCCTGATGGTAAGCAGTGATGCGATCGTTGATGGTAAAGCGCGCTAGTTTATTAAGAGCCTATTCACTCTAGCCTTGAAGACTTGAAATCATGCAATTCCCTTGCACACTCACCAGAATGCATCTTATAGAGGACCCAAAGGCTGGCTACTCTACGCCTGTGCTCCAGGCTTTGTAGACCGTTGTTTCGAGTTATATCTTGGTCGCCAATCAGCCTCTTCGCATGCCTCTCCACTGAATTCCAAGCAGCCAGGTGACATTTCGCAGCACCAGCCCAAATGTGGCTGCAGTACTCCACACACGAACGGACCTGTGCTTTGTACAACATTAGAAGCTGCCCTGGTGTGAAGTACTGCCGGATCTTTGCGATGACGCCAAGTTTTCTGGCAGCCACCTTGGCCTTGGATTCAATGAACCTCCCAAAGTTTAGGTTCGAGGAAATCTCAACTCGCAAAAGCTGAAGGCGGAAATTTAATAAAGAAATCTGACAATTGTAGTAGCTTCATGTGCTATCATCTGTACACGCAGAGGTACAGATATTGACAGCTAATTTGTGTTTAGACAATGTGTGGACGTGCATTTATAAATCGGTAACGAGTGGAAATTACTAAAATCCTGCATTAAATTGGCACTTTCCAGCATTCAATTTGTAAACACCTAGAAATATCTTTCTATTTTTATAGATAGTTGTCATCGATTTTCACAGACCGTTGAATAAATCTAAAACATATACTCCATTCGGGATAGGATTAGACAGATGTCAAAAAAGGTCACGGTGGTAGGCCATTACATCGGTTGCGGGAAAAAGTTACGACTCACCAGGCAAAATCTTGCCGCCAGGCGATTCGTCATGTCTGGTGTCTCTCATGTGGATGTCTGGTGAAGCCGCACGGAGGACGGGTCTGAACAGTTGTATTACGATGTGTGCCGGGTACGATGCGCCAAATGTTATTGTGTCGGGAGTTTGGTCGTGGAGGGTCTCCAGAACAATCTTCCTCTGACGCAGCATCGTTGGTCGTGTTGTTGGGTTTAACATTATATCACTTCGCTCAACTGCCGTCTTCCTTTCTATACACTGAATTTTTTTTAGTGTGAATTTATTTATTTATTTTATTTATTGGTCTATCCACAATTGTTACACAATGAAAACAATATAATACAATCAACATACAATCATAGTGCACAATATAATGCGATAGACACAGCATGCAAATACAAAAATAATTATACAAATAAAAGTTACAAAAAGTGCAGAAATAACTTAACAGCAACCAATGTAAATTTAGCAAAAACAGAGATTAAAAAAAAATATTATAAGACAATAATAAATCACTGCTTACCATCAGGTGGGATTTCGGTCAAGCACTAGATTAATATTTAAAAAAAAAAACGCTTTGCACTATAAATACAATAAAATATAGTGCTAATCCATTTCTCCATATGATCGAAAACCTGTCTGCTCAACAACGTAAATAACGCAATGAATATTGTAGAACTGTCAAAATGAAATGCATAGCTACTGATAGTGATACGCAATTACCTTTCAGGTCATTTCATTCATTCATCTTGGTAGACACTATCGACATATACTAATGGCCTTAGAGATGAGAATTGTGGCACTCCAAAAGAAAGAGAAGAAACGAAGTTTCGTCTATCTTTATCCCTCTCGAAATCATCAATCACCTATGAGAAAAGAGATAGTGCTATACCAAAAGCATAGGCCACCTCTCTCACTCTTTTCAAACCAAAAAAATTACTGCAGATTATACGCGTACGACATGTCTATTAGTATATGTCTATGACAATATGATAAATGCATTCGAAAAAAAAATGTGGTTATATCTATGCCAATTAGGTACGCCATGGAAATCGCAACTACTAGAAAAATTAAACATCTGCCACGCCAATAATCAAGTACCTAGGTTTAGTTATTATGTTCGTGTATCCTTCATTCTTCAGGAATATCAGACATAGTTGACACCACATCTAGCCCACATTTACCAAGTATTGTTTAAACAATATTCACGAAGAAAAATCAGCTTATAATAACAACTGATTCATTTCATAATCCGAAACATAATTATTTTCCCGCCACTTTTACAATCCATAGCCTTGACAGCGCTCTATATTAACTTTTATAAATATTACGCACAGGTATAATTCATACAGCCAATAAACGATAACCTAGCACTCGATAATGTTTCTATGAAAGTTTGTATTGGCTCTATGCCAATATGGCGCGGTAATAGACGTTCGCTATTTGAAATTTGTAATAGCTGTCTGTCCAGGCGTCGTTAGTGTGTATATTTTTTGATAATCCGTCTGGAAATTGACTATTTTGAGCTTTTGTCGATAAAAAGGCTGGTTCAAGAATTTTACACAAAAATCTAAACACATTTTTATTGTGTCTTGAAACGTACAGCGTAAATAAATAAACGATTAGGTACAGTCGGTTTATTGGTGAAAACTAAGGTGAAGCGACCTTGAAATGAACTGTCAATATTGTCAATCATTCAAATTAAGTGAGTGTTTGACAGCCTCAGTGGCGTAGTGGTAGCGAACGCGGTCGTTGCGCAAGGAGGCGCGGGTTAGAGAGAGAGGCGCCACGGCGCCCTCACCTTCCGCCTGACGCAAGTCCTCACCGGAGACGGTTATTTCGGGAGGTTCCTGTTCCGTTGAAGGCGGGAGAAAACGCCAGGGTGTCACCATTGTGTGGATCGCCCTGAGGACACGGTGGATCATACGGTGGAGGTCTAACCGTCTTGGGTAGAGCACCGCCGTGTCCTCGTAGCGGCGATCGGCGGCGATCTCTCGCGTCTGACCCTGGTCCAGGCCATGGTCCGGAGCGAGAGTGCATGACAGGCCGTCACCTCCTTCTGCGAAGCAGTGATGCTGGCAAAGGAGGAGGCTGAGCGCGTGGGGCAACGGGAATCCCAGCGACCTCACGCCACTAGCCGCCGCAGGAGACGCCCTGGTCGGGAGATGACACTAAGATGATGATGGGAAGAATTGGTTTAACTGCAATGGTTAGATATCGCATTCGGGTTAATATCGAAGTTTAGCCAAAATCAGCAGTTTCCATCTACTGACTACTGAACTAAAACAATCGACAAAAATAAACCCCTCTATTCATGAACGTTGCTTTCACACAACACTCACTCAACATTATCATCATCATCTGAGCGTTAATCCCAGTCGCATCAGTAGCTTTTCAGCTTTGGAGTCTGGGGTTTTTACCAGCCTAACTGCTGATTTTGGCTAAACTTCCATATTTTCCGTTAAGGGACTGCCGTCTGACCTCCACAACCCGAAGGCGATATCTAAGCATTGCAGTTAGACCAGTAGTTAGACTTTTGAGGGCTCCAACAACCCGTAACGACTGACACTAGATGTTCGTATGGCAACCGGGACCAACGGCTTAACGTGCTTTCCAAGGCACGAACAGACCAGTACAAATATTCATATTCATGCATACAAATATTTGCACTCCGCGGGGATCGAACCCGCGCCTCCTTGCGCAGCAGCTGCGTTCGCTACCACTACGCCACTGAGGCTGTCAGGTCATCATCATCATCATTTCAGCCGAAAGGCGTCCACTGCTGGACATAGGCCTCCCCCAAGGATCTCCAGGTCCACCTTGTCGGGGGCCTACCCACTCTACGTCTTCATATCTATAATGTCAAATCAAAATCATTTTACAAGATAATTTTACAAGAATAGCGATTCGTCGTGTTCCGGCATGAAGTCTGGTGAAACAGTACGGAGGACGGGTCTGAGCAGTTGTGTTGCAATGTGTACCGGGTACGATGCGCCAAATATTGTTGTGCCGGGAGTTTGGTCGTGGAGGGTCTCCAGATCAATCTCACTCTGGGTTAAACATTGCATCACCTCGCTCAACTGCCGTCTTCCTTACTACTTACTCAGTTTTTTGAGTGAATGGGCTTATTAAACTAGCGCGCTTTACCATCAACGATTGCATCATTGTTTACCATCAGGCGGGATTGCGATCAAACACTAGTTTATAATCATTAAAATAGAAAAGTCTGTTCTAATAAAGTTGTCATACCGCACACGCATTCTCTTACATAAATATTGGCGTAAAATAGAAACTAGGTTTTGTAAACAATCGCTAAGAAGTAATTCTTCCGAGTGTTTCAATTCATATAATAGTCATGAAAACATTGCTTCCTCTATTTTTTTTTATTACACAGATCGCGTATTTTTTATAAAAATATTTATGTGTTTGGCGTATCATAATTTATAGATTACAGCTGCTAGATTTTAGAAAATGAGAACAATCTTAGGTGCGTATTGCATCATTGCTTACCATCAGGCGGGATTGCAGTCAAGCACTAGTTTACAAATAATAAAAAAAAAAAAAAACTAGTTTCAACCAATCAAATGGCTTGAAACGAGACCTAGTAGGGCTTGAGTTTTGAGTGACGTTCTGTAATACGGACCTTAGTGACGTCGATTGTGTCGTTCGCAAACTTTTAAGTTCAGTGCATTTTAATCTCTCTATTAAGAAAAGAACAGATTATATTTGTTCTTTTTTGGCTTCGCATGGTTTGTGCATTTAGCCAATGAATTATTCATGTCGAAAAAGACGGCCACGTGAACCCTCTTACGACGTAGGTTTGAGACAAAGTCATGATGAGGCCACTATGCTATTTCAATGTTCTTTATGAATTATTTACTGTATGCACTTTTTACTACATAAATCACGCACTTTTATTTATTAAACAACACTATAAATAATTTTAAAAGTCCAATGAAAATTGAGCGTGGCACTCATCTTAGCTTTCCCAAATTTTAATCTCTCTGTTAAGAAAAGAACAGATCATAAATATTAGTTTACTCCTGTCACATTAATTAAGATATACCATAGACAGTAGGTATGTCTCCAAAGCATACCAAGCCAAGCAAGCATACCAAAAAAAAATGTACACGTGGGAACTTTATTATTAACTAGGCTAGTGTGCCATCATTGACGCGGCCGCTGCGCATGGAGGCGCGTATTCGATCCCCGCGGAGGGCTAATATTTGTATACATGAATATGAATATTTGCTCTGTTCTGGTAGTGCCTCGGAAAGCAAGTTCAGCCGTTGGTCCCGGTTGCCATACGAACATCTAGTGGCAGTCGTTACGGGTTGTTGGATCCCTCAAAAGTCCAACAATTGGTCTAACTGCAATACTTCGATGTCGCCTTCGGGTTGTGGAGGTCAGACGGCAGTCGCTTCACGGAAAATGTCGAAGTTTAGCCTTAGCAGCAGTTGGACTGGTAAAGCGGACCCCAGACTCCAAAGCTGAAAAGGCTTCGGATGCGACTGGGATTAACGCTGTGATGATGATGAGTAGGTATGTCTCCAAAGCGTGGAGCACAGCCCATAGGCGAAGAGCAGCCAGCCTATCGGTGTTCTATAGGATACATTTTGGAGAGGGTGCGAGGGAATTGCATGACTCAATTCCCCCATCTCCGTTCCATCATCAGACGACCCGTCGCGTCGTACGGGGAGTTTCCATCCTTACGTTGTTGACACCACAACTATCCAAATGAAGCGTTTTGCCTCGTCTTTTATACCGCGTACAACGAGGGACAGGAACAATTTTCCAGCGGCGGTGTTTCCGTCAGATTACAATTTAAGTGTGTTATGTCTATATGTCGGCCAAATTCAATAAAGAACAGAGGTAAACAAACCGTTGCTAGGCAACGAGTAGTTCACGCCTAAAAGACAGATGTTAACAACCTTTTCTAGATAGATGATGTTCATAGAAGTAATAATTCTACTTCCTACTAATGTAAACAGTTTGTTTGTTTAGATATTTATGATTTGCATAGAAGACTTAACCGATTTGAATGAAACATGACACACATGTAAGCTAATTTCCTAATAGGTTAAATTTTTTGATACATATATTTATACTTAGTCCATACTTGAAAGTATTACAATGCATGTGTGCAGTTGATTTGAAAGTAATTAAAATATACACGTTTGTATTGACAAATGCCTCAACTTTATTCATTGGTATTGAGGACAGAAGCGGACCGACTCTTATTGTAAAATAAGAATAAATACTGAATAGTAATGAAAAACAGGTAAAGTCAAGTAAACAGGTGTAGTCTTAAAATCTAAAACACGATTACATTTTACGAGATTAAACTAACACACCCGCACTCTACGGCGTCTCGGGGCAGAAAGGGGCCGTTACCACCGTATGTGGGCGGAAGAAACCGATATTTTAAACTTCCGGATCTGAGAGTTTCTAGAACATTCGAAACGTGTTTATCTTGCTGCTTTGACTCTTCTGGTCCAATAGCGATACAGTTCTCAAAGTCAATATGGCGACCATAACCATTTCATAATACAACGCCTCCAGTGTCGAAAAGGGTACTACTAATATTGTTGTTCGTTCATTTGATGCTGTCGCCTCCTTTGAACCAACAAGAGGTCCGCTAGCTGCCTATATCAGCTACAATATATATATATATCAGTCACAATTGGAATTCCACAAAATGTATTTAACATCTGGATTTCATCCATTTTTCTTTTTTTGTAGGGCTATCACGTAAAATTAATGTCGACTTTTTAATGGTTTTTCGAAATACCAAGTCATTATGCATGTTATTTTAGTGATTCCAATGAAATATGCTGCAATAGGAATTGTTAATAAATAGTTAGCATGTAAAAGTCGATAATTATGTAAATATCAGGAGATTTGTAAAACGTGAGTTGTGATAACCCTAAATTGGTTTGTTTACCTCTATTCTTTAAGGAGCTTGGCGAGAATATAGAGTGAAAGGTCGTAAGTCCCTAACGCGTTTTACCATTAACGATTGCATCACTGCTTACCATCAGGCGGGATTGCGGTCAAGCATTGTTTATAATCTGTACTAATCTATACTAATATTGTATAAAGCTGAAGAGTTTGTTTGATTGTTTGTTTGTTCAGGAACCACTGGTGGATTTGAAAAATTATTTTTGCTTCTGATAGCCCATTAACCCAGGAACGCTTTAGGCTATACAACATCACGCTGCGACCAATGGGAGCGGAGCATAACTAACTGAACGCAAACGAAGTCACTGGCGGCCGCTAGTCAAATAAAAAAAACAGCAATTTCACGTTACTTAAACGTTGAATCTGGCCAAGCCATGATCGCGTCACTCTTGATAAGAAATCGTTCACGTTAGCTGATACTCAAGCGTTTTGGCACCACACTGAAATTATTTCATTCAATACTAACAAGATAAAACAGTCTTCAGCCTCGATTGGAAGCTTTGCCAATCGTTCAAATGTAACTTGTAGCTGTTGTATTTCATAAGTTCAGTACTGTATTCTTCATCATCAACCTTTTTATATCGTCCCACTGCTGGGCACAGGTCTCCTCTCCTACAGAGAAGGATTGAGCGTAATCACCGCGGGTTGGCGATTGCAGACTTAAAGTTCAAGTTTCCTCAAGATGTTTTCCTTCACCTTTTAATCAGTCATTGGTGTCCAAGATATACATAGAAAGTACATATACGTAGTATAACTTAGAAAAGTTACATTGGTACTTGCCTGACCTAGAATCGAACCCACAGACTCATACTTCAGAGGCTGTTGTTTTAACCACTAGGCCACCAAGACATCCACTCATTACCAATCTGGATCTCATTCAATATCCTTCATATTGCTAATGCATAACTTTATATTTTTGAAAATGTCCGTTCAATAACCTTTCTTTTTCATTTTATTCTGGATGGGAAATAATCAAATGACCTCCCGCTCTGGGAAGTGGGAGATTGATCTGGAGACCTTGCACGACCAAACTCCCGACACAAAAACATTTGGCGCATCGTACCTGGCACACATAACAACTCAACTCAGACCCGTCCTCCGTACTGCTTCACCAGACAGCCGAAAGACGTCCACTGCTGGACATAGGGCTCGCTAAAGGATCTCCTCGACGAACGGTCCTGTGCCTTTTTTTTTTGTTTGTGATGGATCCGCCCAGATCGGGAGAAGTCATTTGAAATCATCAAATGACTTCTCCCGATCTGGACAGAGCGGAAGGGCGTGTTCCTTCACTTACCTGTGCGCCAGGGCTACGGCTTCTTTTTTTGACCAACCAGCAACCCTGACTCAGGAGGCATAATCCCCATGCTTGGCAGACCGGGTTGGGGATCGCAATAATTTGTTATTCCACAGGAGAAGTGCTACTACCCTCTTCCCTGAGAGTTCCCTTAGTCGCCTATGATACCTACGGGAGGATATGGGTTGGCAGTTTGGCACTATTCTATGCCCGGTAACACGGGAGCCCTACAATGGCGTGGTAAAACCATCATTAAACTGTTGTGTAAAAGGAACAGCGATATTTATCCTGTATAGCTCTATCTTTGTTTGACACTGAAACCAAAGGTTTAGGGCGGAATGCTGGTAATTCATAAAGAACAGTGACATATCGCAACTTAATGGCCACATCGTGACTTTGTCTCAAACCTGCCTCGTAAGACGGTTCACGCGGCTGTCTTTTTCGACATGTATAATGAAAAATTACATGACATTGGCTAAATGCACAAACCGTGCGAAGCCAAAAAATAAAGAAAGAAGTAAAGAACCATCTCACAGTGACAAATTATAAAAGTGAAGTGATTGTGGAGTGCAAGATCTGAGCGCAGGTAAAAAATAAAGCGACCGTTTAAGCTATCAAAATCAGTGCATTTTGCGATGATTTTGACAGACAACAAGACCAGACGAAAAAGAGATTCTCATCATCATCCATCATCATCAACCTTTTTTATCGTCCCACTGCTGCGCACAGGTCTCCTCTCATACAGAGAAGGATTGAGCGTAATCACCACGCTTGCTCAATGCGGGTTGGCAATAATGATCTTGCATCATCCATACTAATATTATAAATGCGAAAGTATCTCTGTCTGTCCAGATTTCACGCCAAAACTACTAAACCGATTGTAATGAAATTTGGTACACAGATAGTCTAGAGCCTGAGAAAGGACAAGGCTTTATAAGATCCCGCTATGGCCAATAGGAGAAGAGCAGTAACAAAAAATATTGCGAAAACGGGAGCTAACGCGGACGTACATATTATGCTTCCATTATTTTAACAGGCGCTTATTTTATAACAACCACGCAATAGAGAAGTTTTTATTTGTTCTGTGATTTAATTTACGGGAACCACCGCGCGGTGTAAACTGAAGTCCACGAGGACGGAGTCCCGGGCAACAGCTAGTCATAATTCCAATCGAAAGACGTCCACTACTGGACATAGGCCTCCCCCAAGGATCTCCACGACGAAACCGTGGCCCTAGCCGTCGCACAGGCAAGTGCAGAAACACGGGTGGGTTTTAGTCAGTAAAAGTCTGACACGCCCTTCCTCTCCGCCCGGAGAAGTCATTTGATGATTTCCCATCCCAACAAAAAAAAAAGGATCTCACGATAACCGGTACTGCGCCTCCCGCATCCAGTGGTTTTCCACTAAATTGACCTGGTCGTCGATCCACCTTGTAGGGGTAGGTTTCTACCCACGCAGCGTTACAAGAGATTCTGTAAAGATTGAATTTACAGAAGATTTGGATTTGAAGGCAACCTTTCTTCCCTATCTTGCCTTTAACAAAAACAATTTTAATAAAAACGACTTGAACTTTGTATTTGTTTTGAAAAGATTTTATTGTCTATGAAGCGATGTTACACCACAGATTATGTATTTAATGCCCTCGTTAATGTCTTGAGACTATTTTATGGTACAATTTAGTACCGATTAAATAGTGTTGATTTATATTTTTTTGAATATTACGTCGACATGCAAGGATCCTTGCATCTAAAATTGAATTTTAGTAACATAATAATTTAGGCGAGTGCGTCAGTACAACGGAAAGCCAAAAGCTAAGAATATACTGTAGTATAAAATCCAAAAATAACAATCAAATTACTTTCGTTTTATCTGCACAGACTTTCTCATTGATTATAAATATATGTAGTTAGCTTTCTACCAGGGACGTCCTAAGCCGAGGTTCGTACCCCACAAGGGGTACACCTTTTTTTTTTGTTCGGAAATCATCAAATGACCTCTTCCGCTCTGAGCGGAGCGGAATGGCGTGTCAGACTTTTAATGACTAAAAACCACCCGTGTTCCTTTACTTGCCTGCGCGCCAGGGCCACGGTTTCTATTTTAACCAACCCGTAGCCCTGGCCCAGGAAGTATCGATCTTCGTGGACCCCGTCACGATGTGCTGATAACGCTTTTAGGCGCGTGTGAAACACTACGCGCCTTCGACCTGGGCCTGGCCCTTACAGGGTGGCGAGCTACAAGGGTTGCCCTTCATGCGTAGTCTCTTATTGGTTTTAAATGTCCCTGGCTGGAGGCTTTAAATTCATTTAAGGTAACCACAGGATAGTCTGATTAAGTAGTCACAGCCTATTAAGGTCAACTTCGAGAAGCTAGAGCTAGCTAGAACTAGACTAGTGTGCCATCAATGGTGACCCAGGCAGGGTTATGATGCTGGGTCACCCTGTCCTTATTTCAATTCTATTTACGGTCGGCGCAACATATCTTTCTCTTACACACTTCTCTAATATCCATCATCTCGGTAATCAATCCCTTTTCAGTTATTACATCTTTCCAATTATTTAATAATGTCAAGAGACATCTACTTTTGGTGGCTGTCAAAACGATGTGTAGGTTGTATGATTTTATGACCTTCGCCTACCTTTATTCAAAACAAAAAGTGTAACAACTACCATAGACATTTTTTTTTGTTCAATTCTTTCCGTTCTTCTGAACGGAAAAGGCAAAGGCATAGTACGCCATACAGCCTAGTCTTCAGTAAATATATTCTTGAGTAAACTTCTATCCTAACTTATCCTAATTAATCCTAACTTATCCTAAACTTATCCTAACTAATCTAACTCCTTTCGTTTCCCGCGTTTGGACGTTAAGGAGCGGTTTAGCGTAAAGACATGATGCGGGCACTATGCTACAATATTTCACTGTTCTTTTTGAATTATTCACTGAATGCACTTTTTACTACATAAATCACGCGTTTTTATTTAGTAAACGACACTGTAAATAATTTTAAAGTCCAATGAAAATGAGCGTGACACTCATCATGACATTCCCGCCAAACCTACCATAGACATGTGGCAAAGCCTTCTCTTTATACGTCTGTGGGCAAAACTAGGTTAGTCCTTTTGGCAGCAAACTAAAATTAGTATATGCTAATATTTTGTTGGTTTATGTAATGTAGTCGAATAATAAAAACGAATGAATAAATGGTGCCTATGATATTTGATCTCTGTTTCCTTTTTTCTACTCACACAAGAAATTAAGTGAATAGGAAGGAAGACGGTAGCTGAGCAGGTGATGCAGCGTTAACCCAGCTGCGACCAACGATGGTGCGCAGAGGAGATTAATCTGGAGACCCTCCACGACCAAACTCCCGACACAACAACATTTGGCGTATCGTACCCGGCACACATCGCTTCACCAGACATCACGCCGGAACACGACGGTCAGCTTGGCGGCAAGACTTTATCTGGTGGGTGGTAACTTCTGCCGGCAGCCAGCGAAACAGACAACGAACGGAAGATGTTATGGCCTACCACGGAGAACCGACAATCGACAGAAGCTTCATGTTGTGAACTCTGCGATGAATGGATTGTAATCTTTATTCAAAATTTAACACATTCGTTCAATACGTTAAATAACTTTTATTATAATTTAATTTGGCATTTAATGTACGTGATTTCGAAACAGTGCCAAAGTTCTCATAACTGTCTGAATGTAGTGTCACAAGTACTTAGTATTTAATGTTTTACATGTAACGACTCTTTAATGTCCTAGTCTTCTTCAAAATTAGATTTAATAATCATGCACACCGAAGTTTGGTTTATAAAGGCCACACAGTTTCGTTTTATGGAGATACAGGCTGTATCTGACATCGTAACGCAAACTTCGCTACGCAAAAGGCAACACTGTATGCCACTAATAAAATTATGATAGTCGTTAATGAGCGGTTACAGGAATCACAGTATTAAAAAAAAGTGTCAGCTCGGCCTTTGAACGTTGCAAGCGTGCCGCCGTGGGTGTTTGTAGGTATGACGTTGGCCCCTGAAGTGAACTCTATCAGCTGAGGATAGTTTTCGAGTTTTGTTCACATTGCGCTTTTTTGTGTACCTAATTAGCGAATTAATTGATTTTTGTTCAAAATCGTATTGGTTATAAAATTATAACAATTATGAACCGTCTAAAGTGAAAAAACTGCATATTTAAAAAAAAATCAAGGTATAGCCGACGAAAAATTCCACCACTGAGGGATTCAGAATCATGTACTGGATCCATGGTACTCGTTTGTGTGTCGATATCAGATACACCATTTATTTTAAAACTAGATTTCCGCCCGCGGCTTCGCCCGCGTGGAATTCGGTTATATCGCGCTATTTTAAACGACACATAGCGCCATCTATCACCGAACTGGTATGAAGTTAACAATATTTTTATTTTCCCTTGGGAATTTAAAATTTTTCCGGGATAAAAAGTACCCTATTATTTAATCCGGACTTCTAACTTTACGTCTGCAAAATTTCAAAGCAATCGGTTCAGTGGTTACGGCGTGAAAGCGGAACAAACAAACAAACAATCTCACTTTCCAACCAAGCCAACCAAGCCCAAGCAACCAACACCAACCATTTCTTTTTTTTTTTTCGGGGTGGAAATACCTCATAGGATGTCCGCCGCCCTGGGTTGGGCGACGGGGTCTGTCAGACTTTTACTAACTAAAACCACCCCGGTGTCTCTTCTATCACGAGCAAACGCGTGAGGCCGCGGGAGTCTAAATTCTTCCACGGCCCCACACCCTCGTGCTGGCCCGGTCTGTCCGGGCCCCGTCTCCTGCACAGGGTAGTGGGGTGTTAAACTACCCCGTGCATCGCCTCAGGGGCGTGCATCGACACTCGCGCGCGCCTCCGCCTCGGGGTCCATAGGGGGCGGGGACTTCCCCATGTCCCTCGCCCCTGGACCCATTCATGGGGGGCGGAAGAGGGCGTTATCCGCCCTTCTTCGGCGCCCGGTGCGTCTTCTGCGGCCCAGGAAGGGAGTTGAGATCTCCCTCTCCCGTTCCGCAGCTTCCTTCTGCGACATCACGTCCTCGCAGAAGGACACCACTGCATCCCACGACTCTGCGCTACCGACCATCCTCCGCACTACTGCCGGCAGCGTCAGGTCGCCTCCTACTTCATTTGTGAGGACACGGCGCTGCTCCTCCCAAGCTACACACTCGGAGAGCGTGTGCTGCGCCGCGTCCTCCCCGCATTGGACATAGTGGTGGCACCGAGCGTCCGGCTCCCTGCCTAAGCAACGCAGGTACTTGCCGAAGCAGCCGTGCCCCGACAGCACCTGCGTCACCCTGAACGACAGGGAGCCGTGCCTTCTCCCGAGACAGTCGTCGAGTACTGGCCAGATCGCCTAGACGGTAACGAGGCCGGCGGTAGGGCGCATAAGCCTCTGCCGCCAGTCCGCCACCAGGACCTGACGGAGCTACTCTCGGTGCAGCTCGATCTGCCGCTGCACCGGACTGGAGCCCCGTTTCCGCTCTTCCTCGCACCATCGGTACATTGACGCGAGTACTTTCGCCTCTAGGTCCCAGGGCGGGGATCCGGCCAGAACGCAAGCCGCCTTGTAGGAAATCGTGCGGTACCCGCGACGACCCTGACGGCCATCGCCCTCTGCGGCTTGCGCAGAATGGCGAGTGTTCCGGCCGTCAGGTCCATCGCCCACACAGGGGCCCCATACAGGGCCATGGACCGCACGATTCCCACGCATAACCGCCTACAGGCGGCGCTCGGGCCCCCCATGTTGGGAAGCAACGTTGATAGCGCGCCTGCTGCACCCATCAGCTTGGGCGCCAGTCGCCGGAAGTGGGGCCCGAATTCCCATCGGCTGTCGAGCACCAATCCCAGATACTTCATGGTGGACTCGACAGCTATCCGGGCCCCACCAACCGAGACCGAGGTGGCTGCCAGAAAACTTCGCGTCATCGCAAAGGTCCAGCGGTGCTTCACACCAGGGCAGCTTCTTGTGTTGTACAAAGCACAGGTCCGCTCATGTGTGGAGTACTGCAGCCACATTTGGGCCGGTGCTGCAAAATGTCACCTGGCTACTTTGGATTCAGTGGAGAGGCGTGCGAAGAGGCTGATTGGCGACCCAGATTTAACTCGAGACGGTCTCCAAAGCCTGGAGCACAGGCGTAGAGTAGCCATTCTTCGGTCTTCTATAGGATACATTCTGGCGAGTGTGCAATGGAATTGCAAGATTTAATTCCCCCATCTTCATTCCACTATCGGACGACCCGTCGTACGACGACTTTCCACCCTTACGTTGTTGACACCACTACGATCCGACGAAGCGTTTCGCTTCTTCTTTTATACCGCGTACATCGAGGGACTGGAACAATTTGCCGGCGGCGGTGTTTCCGTCACACTATAATTACAGTGTCTTCAAGGCTAGAGTGAATAGGCTATTAATAAACAAGCGCGCTTTACCATCAACGATCGCATCACTGCTTCACCATCAGGCGGGATTGCGGTCAAGCGCAAGCTTATAATTTATAAAAAAAAAAAACAACCTACTGCAAGCACTTCTGGGGATAACAGCTGCAGACGGTGACAAATTCCTATAAACGGCTTAAAATACAGATATACATAGATTATCACGGAGAGCACATGCTTGATATGTCCAAATTCCTTCGCTAGTTGATAGTGACAATTTGCTCTAGATAGCGCTTTTAGAGATTTACATTTAGACGCTTTTGGCCCGGACGTTGGACTGGACAGAAGTCTCGATGAAAACTACCGATAGTTGAATAATCAACATGAAGCTTTTTCAGTTTTGGAGTCTGGAGTCCGCTTTACCAGTCTAACTGCTGATTTTGGCTAAACTTCGATATTTTCTGTGAAGCCACTGCCGTGCCCTCTGACCTCCACAAACCGAAGGCGATATCGAAGCATTGCAGTTAGACCAATAGGCTATTTGACAGATTTATAATTTCTGTCTTGAATTACTTGGTTGCGGTTAAGAAGTTCCCCAAAAGTTTTTATTTTTTTTATTTTATTTTAAATACGTATATCGTAAGAAACATGCAAATAAAAATTCATACTCTCAAATAGCCTATTGTTGGACTTTTGAGGGCCCCAACAACCCGTAACGACTGCCATTAGATGTTCGTATGGCAACAGGGACGGGGAAAGCATGTTAAACCGTTGTAACGTACTTTCTGAGGCACAATAGACCGATCTTTGAATAATACCGAAAATAATCACTTGCCGTAACGATCCTCATCATAAACCCGAGACTACATCCGAGATACCGAAGTCGGTAGGCTAACGAAGAGCGGATTCATCAGCAGACGTTAAGTTAGATAGAAGTCCGGATTAAATAATAGCGTACTTTTGATTGTGGAAAAATTTGATGTTCCCGAGGGATATCTAAAAAGCGCT